>VDFB02350561.1:0-17603 GCA_007258455.2 Sequoia sempervirens
CCCTTCCTCTGTCTTACCTTGGATTTCCTATTGCAGTGGGTAGATTAAAGAGGGAGTCGTGGCAGCCTATCCTGGATAAACTTCAGTTGAAGGTTACTCACTGGACCACTAGATGGTTGTCCTTTGCGGGGAGGGTTCAGTTGTTGAAGTCTGTGATCCTGGCCCTTCCCATTTATTGGTGTATGTTGCAAGTGGCCCCTAAAGGTTTTGTGATAGAATTGGACTCACTGGCTAGATAGTTTTTATGGGTAGGTAGTCTTCTGTCTTCCAAGTGGAGTTTGGTTAGATGGGACATGGTGTGTTGCCCCAAGCAGTTGGGGGGCTTGGGGTTGAGGCAACCCGTGCTGGATGGGTTGGATTTGGTGGAAAAACTTTATTAGAGGTGGTGCACGGAGAAGGACATGGTTTGGGCCAGGATCTTTTCCTTTAAGTATATTCAGGGCATTCTTGGGGAAGATATCCCTCGCTACCCCTTGGTAGGTAAGGGATTAGCGGTTTGGGCTACCCTTAAGAAGGGAGCTACGCTCATCAAGGATGGCTTGTTTTGGATATGTCGGCATGGGACTGAGGTTCATTTTTGGTATGACTCTTGGGATGGCCATCCTCCCATCCTCACTCAGTTTCCTGATTTGGCGGCCCTGAGTAGGAGTTTCAGTGATGGTGGTTGGACGAGGGTAAGTGATTTTAAGGTGCTTTCTTTTCATGGTCAACTTGTGAGGGGCTAGATGGAAGTCTCCTGAGGAGTGGCCGGTGATTAGTATGGTAGAGGATTGTAGGGATCTGCATAATATTCTCTTAGGCAGATAGTGTAACCCCCTTAGGGATAAGGATATTCTTGCTTGGGCACCTAATATGAAAGGTCACTACGTAGTGGCTTCGAGATATCAGAGGTTGCTTTCTCAAAGGGTTGAGGGGGCAGAAGTTCCTTGGTGGAAAAAGGTGTGGAATAAGTTTTCTTGGCCAAAATGCAACTGTTTTCCTGGATTTTGACATGGAAAAGGTGTTTGACCTGGGAAAATATTCAAAAGCATGGGTTTTAGGGCCCATATAAGTGTGTGTTGTGCAGGAATGGGGTTGAGGACTCTTCACATCTATTCTTCTGATGTCCTTTCACCTTGCAGATCTAGCATTCTTGGTGGAGTGTTTGAAATAGTCCTTATGTTCATGCTTCCTCCTTAATGGAGTTTTGGACTAGCTTGGGTAGGCCTCCCTCGATGGCCTCTTTTTTGCAGGATGCGTGGCAGGCAAGACCTATTTTCTTGTTGTGGCAGGTTTGGTTGGAATGAAATAGGAGGATTTTTAGAGGGGGATTGTTGCAAGTCTAACAGGTGTGGTTTAGAGTTCTTGGGATGGTTCAAGAGACAATTCAAACTAAGGGAGATGGGGAGCTGCCACTTGAGAAGAAAGATGCGGAGTTGGTGACTCGATTGGGTATCCAGGGGTTTACCCCTGTTGCATTGTGGGGCTAGAAAGGTAGGTGGGTGGGGTAGCATGTCTAGTGATAAGGGAATTGGTAGCTTCCCCCTGTGGGAACTTTGAAGGTTAATACTAATGGTTCTTCCAAAGGAAATCCCAGTCCCGCCGGAGTTGGTGGGGTTGGCAAGGACTCTTCTAGTTTGGTGGATTTTCTTTTTTCCATACATAAGGGGACACAAACTATCAACCTCATGGAAGGCTCGGTGATTTTTAATGCATTCAAGAGGGCCTTTGAGCTAGGGTGGCATAGGGTTATTTGTGAATCTGATTCACAGTTTCTGGTTAATTTACTCAATAAAGGAAGGTTATCAGATGTGAATTGGTAGTTGGCGATGTTGGTGCAACAAATTTTGCAGGTTGGTAATCTTATGGAGAGGGTGTCTTTTTTCCATATTCCACGTGAATGGAATGGGACGGTGGATTGTTTGGCCAAGTGGGCTTCAGAGCGTCTGGAGGATTGGAAGATTGAGGATTGGGCTCAGATACCTCAAGAGCTTAGTCTGGATTTGGAGAGGGTTCTTGTGGAGGATAGAGGGGGTATTGAATGATGTGGTATTTGGCTCTATTGTGTATTTTGTTCTTTTCGGGATTTTTCCTTTGACTTGGGTGTAATGCTAGTTTCCGTTATTCAATAAATTTTTACCTTTTTATTAAAAAAATAAAAAGAATGTTTGTATATATATTTATATAAGGAATATATATATACATACAAGAATATTTATAAATATATATACCCAAATTGTTATTTTATAGACAAATTATGCAACTTTTCTACATAAATTTTGCAATGAAATCAATTTCTTAAACACAATTTTTGGGTTTGAATTTCAATTTAATATGAACTATTTCATATCCAAAAATGAGGCTTTCAAATTCATTTTGTTTCTCATCCATTTTATATTGTTGAAGTTGAATATTTTTGGTTACAAGTTTTGATTTTCAACTAACATTCTAACTTTCTTCAAGATTCAAATAGGGTTTCAAAACAAAGATCTCAATTTCTTCAAGATTTCAACTGGGTTTTCAAGAATGATTGCAAAAAGTTTTCAAAACAAAAACTAGATTTTCACAACAATAAAAGAAACAAGAAAACCTATTTGAAGCTTGAAGACGAAATGAGATTTGAAGTTGAGCTTTCTTGCAAGATCTAGATTCTCCTTCCTTCCAAGATCTCCATTTTCAAAATCCAAAATAGATGAAAAAAGCTAGAACAAACCCTATTTCCTTCTTCACAACAAATTTTCCTCAAGCATGAATAATCCCTGAAATCCTTTCATTTCCCCAAATTAAGTCAATCCCTCTAAAATAATATTCCAAATATTTTATTTTTCCAATTATAAATATCTTTCAACAATATAGATATTTTTATGCATTGACAAAATATCTCACTTTTAATAATTTAAAAACAAAATTCTTTTTCAAATAAACTTAATTATTTTAATTTATGCATTTACAAGATATTTGCATTTTAAATACCTTAAAACACAATTTAAATTTCAATTAGATTTAAATCATTTTCTTTATTATAAAATTTCTATTTCAAAATGAATTTAAAGCTTTTAATAATTTCTTTTTCAAAAAACATTTAAACTTTTAAAATTTTCTTTTAGAAGAATTTAACACTTTTAAAATTCCAAAATGAATAACTCAATTCAATTCAACCCAATTAATTTAATTACTTAATAAAATAAATCTAACCCAAGATTAGATTATTTTATTAATTAAATTCAATTAATTAATAAAATTCAATAATCTTTCTAACATCATAACTAGATAAATTTAATAAGCAAGTTAAGCACATAAAGCCATTTATTTACATTTTCCACTTGCAATTAAATAAAATCAAGGAGAGAGAAAAAGAACAACAAAGCAACAGCACAAATAAAAGGCAAATGACTCACTATGACTAGAATTTGATGACTTGGCATGGAAAACCTGGCTACTATCTCCCAAGGGTGAAGCCATAATAGTGGTTTACAGATTTGATGGAGGAAAATTGAAAAAATGACCCCATGGCAAAAAGAGTGGTTTTAGGGTTAGCAGACTACGTGATGGTGAACCATAGGGAGTTCAAGCCCCGATCCTAGGGTTAAGGCGAACCCATTGCTATTAGGCCCACATTTCCCACCCAAAACAAAGAAAAATGCATGTGAGTGGGGGTTGGATGAACTAAAGGTTCGAATGAACCACAGTTCCTAAGCAGACCCCCTTTTTCCCTAATTTTTTAATTTGTTCACACAAAAACCTAAAATTTTACGCTTTCAAGCTCTGGTTGGGGATGAAAATGGGGGAATATTTAGAAACCAAACTTGGAATCAAGTAGCCTTCAGAACGAGCTATCCAATGAATATAATTTTAGTATGTTCTGGTTTTATTATCTATCTATTTTTAAGTTTTATTAAATATAGGTTTTTCATCGAAAACAAAAATCTTTATTGCACAAGTTGGGACAATAGAATATTATAAAAAAAATTAAAAATATGAGTGCACCAGATGTTAAAGAGTCCTTGATCAACAAAAAAAAAAAAAGAGAAGAATTTTTGATACATCACGGTAAAAAGTTATCGTTATCTGGTAGTATGTCTCTAAGTGTCATTTAAGTTGAATTCAAAGAACTTGATTAAAAGAAAAATATTCAATAAGAAACTATAAGCAAAATTGGAAGCACTAGATATCAAGAGTTAGAAATCTAAATTTGAAAGAATTGGAATTTTATCCTTCATGGAAAAAAAGTTATGTGTTATCACGGTGTCGTCCTTTTAAAATACTATTTTTGAAAAAAAGCCAGATTTTTGTAGGAGATGGAAAAATAAGTGCAATCTTATTCCAAAAAATTGAAAAAATATTTTTAGAATCTAGAGACAATATGTGAAAAGACTCTAGTTTACATCATCTTCAAATTCCTTATGGTTTAATTGCTATAGGTGCGAGAATATGGAATTGTGTTAAAAAAATATCATGTCAGTTAGGCCAAAAAGTGTAAACCACTATTGTGGGATCACCCCTAATCAAATACCGTTGGCCAATGGACATGCTCAAACCTGTGAAACCAGGTGGAGTAGATGTTATGTACCTATCAACCTACGAACAAAGAGTATATCAAACATGCATATATATATGATATAATAAAACACACCATGAAGAGGAAATCATGGAATCATAGGGCGCTCGCAAGCTAGTGATACAATCCCATCCCCTTCACCAATATAGACTTTCTAACTGATGATTCTAACATTAATAATATAATAAAAGCATAAGGAATTTTTAAATAGGTATCTACTATGCTAATTCAAAACATGCCATAATGATAACATCAGAGTAAAATTCCATCACATCAAAATATGACATACACATTACTTAACAACTACAATCAATTAGAGCCAAGTACCATAGTCACAGCATAACAAAAACACATAACAAAGAAAACAATGTTGATCAAAAGATCCAAAATGGAGGGCTGCTACAATTTCAGATAGGTATCCTATATTTACATCATCCTTATGGACATCATTTCAGCTTATCATCCTAAGACTAATGGTCAGACAGAGAGAGTTAATTAGATACTCAAGGATATGCTCAGAATGTATGTGATGGATTGACAATCTCATTGGGAAGATTATCTATACTTAGTGGAATTCTCCTATAATAATTGGTATCAAAGTTCCATAGGTATGTATCCTTTCCAGGCACTGTATGGACATCCTTGTACCTCATTGAGTTGGGATCGACTTGAGGATAGAGTTCTACTTGGTCATGAGATTCTTTGAGATATGGAGCAATAGGTTGATCGCATCATAGAGTATTTGGTAGTGGCACAAGACATACACAAGAAGTATGCCGATGCGCATAGAGTGGATCGATAGTTCTTAGTTGGTGATAGGGTTTTTCTTCGAGTGTGACCACGTAAGAGTCCAATCCATAATGGAAAAGACTCTAAGCTTGTGCCTCAATTTGGTGGACCATTTGAGATTCTTGAGAGGATTGGTCTTGTGGCGTATTGACTTGCTTTACCACCTAGTTTATCACACATTCATGATGTTTTTCATGTATCAGTTCATACACCTTATCATCCTCACATTTCACATGTGCTCAATTGGAATGCATTATAGGTAGAGAACGGGAAGCTGGCTTTGGATCCCATGGTGATTCTTTAGCATCAGAAACTCGCCCTTAGGGGTCAAGCCATTGATCAGGTGAGGGTCCAATGGGATCCTAGTCATGAGGCATCAGCTACTTGGGAGGATGCAACATGCATGCATGAGCTTTATCCTTATATATTTGTAGGCTTCCATGAGTAAGCCTTATCCTAGGGGGGGAGGATGTAGTGTCCCTCCAGTTGCGACACTCTAATTTAGTTTGATTCAGTTTGTTAGATAGATGCTTAGTTGATTATGATACTATGTTGTTCATTTTCAGACATGACTCCAATATTATGGTTTTTTTATACTTCATGGATGATACATTCGACATCCTGATTATTTGGTTGTGTTTGTGTGATGATATTGCGATAGACAAGTATGTGATATGGTTTATTTGCTTATACGTTTTTATGTGGTTAGCATGTTGAAATGGTTGTTTATGATATATGATGCTCATCATTTTCGGTGAAGAAGATAGTGTATCACTACTCATTCATGAGTACCCTACTACGCTACGATTCTTCTTCATGGTGTGTTTTATGATATAAGTTTACATGTTTAACAGTCATGTTTCATGTAGAAATCGGTATCAGGTATCAGCTCCACCTGCTTGTTAGGTCTGAGCGTACCCTAATCCAATGAAATTATGTTGATCTAGAGCTAATGATAGGTCCTTATTAAACCATCATTCTTCATTGAATGAGTACCTATTTGTTACCCTTCCTTGTTGTCAAGTTTGTTTCTATTGTGGGAATTCATTATTGTAGTTAAAGGATTAATTGTTTAAATGTTTATGTTTATGTTTATATTTATCGTTTAATTTATTAATTTAAATTAAATAAGTTATTTACTTTTAAAGTGAAAGTTAATTTTGTAAAAGTATTTAATTAAATATAAATTGTTGATTTACTTGTGCAAACAAGATTTATGCGGAAATAGATATTTTAAGAGAAGATGTTTTCAACATGTTATGAATCTTTGATTTGGAGTTGAAAATGTGATATGAAGTTAAAAGGGTAAGTTAGAACTGATTGATCAATTTTGAATGCATAATTTGACTATTAGTTAAGCTTCATGATTGAGTTAATTAAATGCATTAAAAAAAACTTTTGGGGGTAGCAATTTTTCATTCACGACAACATTTTTTAGAATATTTTGCACAACAGTTGTTCTAGGCAATCTTTTATTCTAGATTATGTTTTGCAAGCATAATATTGGGCTGGATTGTTTCAGATTTCTTCATCAAATTCTAGAGATCTAATCAGGATTGAAAGAAGCTTTAGAATTTGACTTAGCTCAACTATCAAGCTTAACTAGGTTTTCTTCTTTTGATTATCTGCACAAACAATAGAGAAATCATTAGAAAAATTTCTCAAATTTTATAGAAAATGTAGTAAAACATAGATATAGAAAATAAAATGAGATATAGTTATATTCTATCTCTGTTTAAAAATAAATTGATATTTCTTAATGACTAAAATCCTTTCCATCTTTTATTTTGAATGCAACTTATATAAAACCAAGTTTGACTTTATTTTTTTCTCTTTTGTACGTGGTTTAAAGTTTCCATTTTGAATGCAACTTTTATAAAACCAAGTTCGACTTTATCTATTTCTCTTTTGTACATGGTTTAAAGTTTCCATTTTAAATTTGGGATATAGTAAATGAAATACCTTTGTTGTGTGCTAAGGAATTAAGGAAAACATTGTAATTAGTTTTATAGTGTATTCATTGTTTCATGAAATTGTTAAGTTTGGTATAAATAAGCTGAAACTTCTATCCTGATAATCATAAATCATAAAATTAAATTAAATTGTTTGCATCATGTAGTTTTATTTTTGTTAACATATAAGATCTGTTATTGTGTTTCTAATATTTGGGTGTAAAATCTGTATGCTTGGAATATTATGGCATATCTATGTTGATACCTTAGTTTTTCTTAAATTCTTTAGAAGATAATATTTTACTATCAACGTATATTTTCAATTGATGAGATTATTTATGTGTGCCTTGGCATCACCCTAAAGAAACCCTAGATTGCTAATTTGATAGCCAAATTCATTTTAGGAATTTTTCAATAAACTTGTAAATTTTAGCACCATCCTTCACCCTTATTTTTTGATCATATGCATGTCACAAACAATTTTATTTCCTACTAATTGATGCATACATTTTGCATGGCACTTATTGAATTCTAAATATTTTATCTTCCTGGTTGTAAATCATGTGCCTTAGCTTGATATAAGCTTTTCCTTGAGTTTTTTTGAATAACTTTATTCACGTGGAATGTTCTGTAGTTATGGTTGTATTTAGAACCTCCTTATATTTTAGTGAATTTGGTTAGAAATTTTTATGGACTACACTAGTTATAAAGCTCGTAAATTATGTCTCCCTTAACTCCTTTGTTCTGTCTATTATTCACTTACATATATGTTAATTTATTGCAATGCATGTTACTGAGTTTTAGTGGATTACATGCACCTATCTATATGCATGACAAATGTATATCTATGTTTCAAATTACTTATCCTTAACTCGCATTGAAAACAATGTCTTAATAATATTTTTGTATATTTATGTCAAGATGTATAATTGGCATTCATTTGATATTTCTCAAAATTTCAATTTAAATAAATAAATTTAGCATATTGTGAAACAAATAAATGACTATGAGCAATTTAAATATTTTAATGTTTCTATTTAAGTTAAATTGGGTTATTATGTGATTGACCATGTTATTCTATAAAAGAGTAATATTATTTAGAATTTGTTTAAAAGAATATAGTTATAGATTTGTTAATTTTGTGTTATTAAGTTTTCCTCAAGGCTAGGGAGCACTTAGAATGATTTATTTATTTCATGTGAGACATATTATTCATTTGTTCCTGTTAATTTCAAAATTGGCTTAGTTAGATACTTAGCGTACCTATGTGGTATTTTGGAATTATGAAAGGCATGATGTAATTGTTATCTTTGAGATAATATGAGTATTTATGGTCTTTATCATGTGAATGATGAGTTCATTCATGTTTTTTTCTTACCTACTTTATGGCTTTATCTTTTGATGTTGAGTCATGTTATAGAAAGAGTGTCTTGTGGTAGGGGCCGAAACCCTAAATGGTTGTCAGGGTAACCTATCGTAGGTTTTGTAATCCAGTGGAAACCTAAATAATGTACTAGGGGTTGGGTAGAATTAAACATTAACTCAAATAAAAGTATGCCTCACCTTTCACTTTAATGCTCATATAGGTTAAGGTAAGGTTGAGAAGGCTTGGAATGGAAAGTCATCTATCTTGTCTTCTTGAAAGATGGAACAACGCCATACTAGTTTGCATAGGGGTCGTGAATCAGTAGAGACTACTAGGGTAACTATTGAAGAGGGCCGATAGTCTAGGAAGATTCACCAGGGTAACCTATCCTGACTGTGTGATGGAACTCTTTTCCTATTACATGATTGTTATATTTTGTGGTGAGTTATATCTAGTTGTGTTTTTCCTCTGGGTGTTTGTTCATTATGTTTTGAAATCATGATGTCGTTATTTGAATGTAAGCCAAGTAAATGTATTATTTTTTCTTCTAGTTTGTTTTTTGGACTTGTCATTATCTGCTAGCATGAAGGGAGTGGACCTTCGGGGTCTCACGTGGTTCTGAGGTAATCATGTTGTACCTTCATTGGATACTTTTACAGATGATATTATACTTGTAATAGGTTCCAGTTACTTCATTTTTCATGACAATGGATGTGGAATGTGTTCGTGGACATGAATGTTGGATATGGTGTGATCATTATCCTCCTTTGTATATGCACCTCATGTTTATGAGTTTATTCTTGTATCATCATTATGATATATTGAGATTTATTAAAATCTTACATGATGTAATCTGGATATATTTGTAATCTAATTGTATTAAGTTTTGAAAAATCAATCATTCATGGTTTTAAATTGTACTTATGTTTTATATTATGATGTGTTGGTTTCATTTATAAATTTTATGTAACACCATCTTGGAATCCTTAAGACAGTTATGTAATCGAATGACTTTTTAAAAAAATAAATATTCGGTTAATTTTTTCCTTACGTTTTGTTTTAATGGAAACCATGGCGTGGCTTTACAAACACACTTGAGTAGTTACATGGGGACATGGGGTAAGGTTGGGGTCCCATGAGGGGGGATTTAAGATCTATTTTGAAAGATCATGAGGTACCATGAAGAAAATAAAAAAATGGTAGAGGATTAATTACCTCGACAATAGTATCCCCTACATTTTAGTTCAAAAATTCAAATGGGTGTAAATGAGGTGGGGCTAGATTCCTAGCAATTAATTTTTATTTTATTTAATATTGATTTACTCTATCTAATTGAATATGCAAAATAATAAATTTCATGAGATCGGCAGTGTGAAAAATTACATGCAACTCTATGTAAAAAAAGGAAAGAAATTACACATAAGCAAGCTTATCTCTTGAAAAGGAAATGCCTCTAGATAGGAGATATCCACGAGAAGTAGGAATATTCTAGAAGAAAAAACATTTTAAGTATATGTTATACTAACAATACACTTTTAATAAATAAATAAATTTCTAATTATCTTCTAACATTGAGTCAAACTCATTCTTCTAATTAGTAAATTTTCCTTTTCATTATTTATTTAAAAAATCAATAAAATATATTATTATCTTTTTAGGAGTTTGAAATGAGAGTTTTACATAATCGGTCAAGTCACTTTCTCCACCTCTTCAGTTGACTCCACAATTAGTTTAGTTAACTCCTAATATTTGATCAAATCCCTACCATTCATTTTAATCTTCAAAAATTCTATACATACCTTATTCCATTCATCATTAATACATAAAGTATTTTATGAAAGATTAATCTATTGAATTTCATAATTAAAACATCATATTTTTTGTTGTGGAGTTGTATCCACATCCTTTCATGAGAAATTCATTAATAGTGTACTTGATTATGATTTTTACAACTTGGAAGATGGTAATTACGAATTTATTTTTTTGTCTTTCCAAGTAATTATTTTTTATATTCTATTTTATATGCATTCACCGAGTATATTTCAAATTTAAGGCTTCAACACTAGCATTCTAATACCAAGAGAAAAATCCCAATTATTGTGAATGATGTCGAAGGGGTTGAGCTTAATTGGTTAAATCCATTGAGTTCTCATTGTGAATACCCAAGTTCAAATTCCAAAGGGAGATCTAATATGAATTTCTACATTGTGATTATTGGTCTTCCATACTTGGCTTCTAGTGTGAATGTATCTTCTAAATAAGTGGATTTCTACATTGTGGTTGTTGGTCATCTATAGGATATCCTTAATGTGGTTGTTTAAAAGGAGGTATTATTAGTATCATTGTTTTGTTTACAAGAAGTTGTATTGATCTCATGTTGATGCTCATATAAGCATAATATTCATAAATGATTAGAAAAAACATATATATTGTGAATGAATAGTCATATAAAAATTTGAAGAAAATTGCGTTGTTATTCTAAGTCTTGTGATGTGTGTGTAGATCTAGTAATTAGGTTGTGAGGTTGGTCTTCTCTATTTTGGTTCCATTAACTCTAGTTGTATTAATCACTCTTCCTAATTATTATACAAATTCTAAATGGTTCTTCTCAGCACTTTTGTAATGACGGAAAAGAGTCCCCATTTTACTTGCTTGATTTGGGAATAATTAATGATAAATTGGACTTAATGACACCCTAATGTAATGTTGCAATGTTTTTTACAATTTCACGTGCGATTTAGGGACCTTCTAAGATAAATAGACTCAATTTTGTCTTAATTTAGTGTTGTAAACTATATTTATTTACACTTTCACATTAGATTTTGGGCCCTTTTGCATTTATGACCCTTATATCATTATTAATAGGCCCCTATGACCCCATATTATGCATCCCAAGGTATATTTTAATCAAAAACTTGACTAGATCAACATATAAGCTTAATTTCTTGACTCCCCGACATTATAGTTGGAAAAATAGCCCCTATGGGACCCATTCGCCACTTTGGATGAAAAAATAAAATACATGTGGGACTCGTTCACCCCTTGGATGGTGAACGAGTCCCGTTTGAGCTATTTTGAAGGTTTGGGTGGGAAAAACTAGGTTTTAAGCTCAATTTTCACCTATGTCAACCTTAAGGATCAAATTAACGATCATTTGAGTGGATTTATTATATAAACAATATTTAAAATCATATTTCATATAAGAAACATCAAGAATTCATTTCATCAAGTCAATCATTCTAGAGTTAAGCATTACAAGTCTTCACAAGGCCATCAAGATAGCTTTCAAGATCATTTGAGGGCAGATTCTTCATCAATTTTTTGTAGCAATTCAAGATCCATCATCATGGAAAGGTTGTAATTAAATTATTTCATGTTCATGCTTCATTATCTTATTTCATCATTTGGTTTAATTACCTAAAATGGGTTTGACCAAGGCAAACCCCTATTCCCTAACAATAAACACTTTTTTTTTCTCTCTCTCTTTCTATAATTCTAGATTTAAGTTGTTTGAAGACATAAAGATCATTGAGGATTAGGTTGTAAGATTTTTGGAGTTTTCCCCTTATTTGAAAGGTCATAATCTTCACTAAAATGTCGCCCATAGCCCCAAAATTAGGGTTTCAAATTTAGGAACTTGGAGGAGTAGATTGAGCAGACCAAGAGGTGCAGATCAGAACTTTGAAGTTCTAGAAAAACCAAATTGGACTCATTCGCCACATGTGGCAAATGAGTCCCACTATAGGTATTTTTTAGATATTTTTATAGATTTGGATCATACCCATTTGCCTGAAACTCGTTCCCAAGCAAAAATCTAGAACTGGGACTGATTTTCCTAGAATGATGTATGAGTCCCAATAGGTCAAAAATTTAGGATTTTTAGAATTTCAGAGCCATTTCTAGTCATCTTCAAGTTTTCAGGTCACACATTCTATTCTATAGCTTTTCGTTATGTTCTTGCTACATTTCTAAGGCATTTTGTAAGTTATTGGATTCAACTAGGGTTTTTTCTTACAACTTGCATTTCATTTTCTTTTCCAAGTTCTTACTTGGTGGTGAACCCCTCTGGTAATCTAAAATCATATCCTAGGATACTCTATTGTTAGATATCTTTTCCCTTTCTTCATCAAATTGAGATCTCTAGGGAATCCTTGAATGTTAGTTGGAGAAAATTTATGTTCTATGTCTTATACCATAAAACATACATTTTTCAACTAAACAACTACCTTGTAATTGAATTAGTAGATATACCCTATGAATACATCATTTGTAAGTAAATGTCCAATTCTATAGAAAATAAAAACATGATACCTACAATAGAATCACATCAAATGAACTAAATCATAGTGAAATAACATCCCAAAATCAAATGTATAAGGTGATACAATTGATATTTCATTGTTTTACTTGTACTGCATTCACTTTTAAGTGCTTCTAAACTATGATTTAAATGTTCTATCCAAAATTAATCTCAAATTTTTATCAACTATCAAAATATGGGTATGTGTAGGATCATGATGGGCCAAAAAGTGGCAATATGATGGGTATGTGGCTGATGACTATTTTTTACCCAAAATTGATGAAACAAAAAGGGTTTTTAAAGGAGATTATCAACTTTTCACCAATATAAATTATGCTTTACTTTGAATTTAATAAGTAATTATTATTTATTTTCTATTCAAATTATGACTAAAGTCCTAATTGATAGATTGATTGAAAAAAATCTATAGTTTTCAAACGGTATCACACTTTTTGAATCCAAAAAATGCATCACATTCTATGCTTCATATACTATAGGGAAAAGAAAAAAATAAAAATTGAATTTCATGAAGTTTTGACCAAGTTAAGGTGGTCAGACTTATGAGTTTTTTTAATTTTTTAAAATTTGTAATAAAAAATTCATAATTAATTATTTACTTGGAAAAAAAATACAAAAAAATATGCATCACATCATGACATGAGTCCTCTACTTATATCTACAATCTTATAAAAAAAATTATCATTTTATTGTGGTTAGGGTCATCAGACAGACACCTACTTCTTATTTTTTCCCTGAAATTTAAGTAGTATTGCATTGAAATTTAAAATTTTCACCAAATAGATATTTTTTTGTAAACAAACCTGGTAGTTTAGAAACTACATTCAATTTTCTACAAATTTTATTGTTACATATTTTTGAAATAATATAGATAACTTATTCAAATTTTTACGTCAAGTTGCCTAACTCTGATTTTTTTGCCACTGAAGGGCTTGCTTTTTCCATGATGATCCCGCACATACCCATACATTGAATATATAAATATATATATATATATATATTCAATTTTTAGTAATTTAATCTATTTATCATACTAATTATCTATCAAAGTTTCAACTTTTCTATATTTATATTATCCTTGATTAAATTCAACTATATTTAGTCGATAGGCTATTTGTGTCAACTTTGCTCAAAATTTTCATCGACCTTGCCATTTTTCAGGCTTCCGGCAATCAGGGAAAAGGTGGTAGGTGGGTTATAACTTCAGTTAGAATTTTTGTCAGCCTCCCAGATTTTTGGCCTTTCGATAACCGCGAAAAAGGTGGCAAAGGAGGTTTTCAGTTGCTTTAGGAATAGGGTGGTGTTTGTTGGGCCATGTGGATAGAGAAGGCTGTGAAAATTAAATGTTGGTTCACGTCAAAATTTATTGTTGTATGCTTTGAATGTACTGGGGATCATCATAATAAAAACTTCCCTTTAACATCTCAGGGAACAAAATGAATGTTTGGGAAATTTTCAATGAGGCATTGTTTGGTGTCGTTTTGTTGCTATACCTAATATGAGAGCCATGAGCGACAAGGGTAAGATTCTATGAGGGTGCAAGCTAGATTAAGCTTTGTGAAACTTCTGCAAAGGTGGGTGGAGGTTATTTTGTGTTTTTTGCAAGGGCAGATGGTTGGAAATGCAAAAGAAAAGTGTTGCTTGTGATCATATTTTGCCTATTTTTCTATAGGAAAGTTGGCAAGAAGATGTGTGTTTGAAGCAAGTGGGAAGAGGTGCATGTGGAAGAAACCCTTGGCGATATTGTTTGATTTGTAGTTGGTGGTTATATTGCTTGATTTTCCATAAGGTACTATTGATTGTTTCAAATACCTTGTCTGATTTATGGTTCTCGTTCTGTGTGCATGGTTTTCCATGGATTTGATACTATGATTTTTTTGTGGGTTTGTGTTTATGGTTTTTCATTATCTACATATTTTTGGAGGCTTGGAGAAACAAGCCATCCTAGAGAAAGCTGGCAGAAAGAGGTTTGTTTGAAACAACTGACAAGAGGTGCATATGCATAAAAACATTTTCCATATTGTTTCCTTGGATTTTCCATAAGGTACTATTGATTGCTTCTAATTTTGGTAAGGGGATGTTGAGAAAGGACTATATTGATTGTGAAAACAAGTAATGTTCAGTTTAAGGTTGGAATTTTATGTTTATGGTTTTAAATGGGTTCTTATTTGTCTTTTTTTGTGTTTTGTGGGTTTCTTCGTCTGGGTCAGTCTTTAAACCAATATTGTTTGGTTTACAGCTTCTAGTTTGTGGTTATGGTTGCAATGGAATAAAATACTCGATCCTATCTGCTTTGTGTTAGCTTCCATTTGGCATTGTCAATTATAGTTGTGTTGTTTAAGCTATATTGTTTCATTTTGGAGAAGGTGTTGTTGAAAAGGCTGTATTTTTTCAATTTTCGAGGAGATTGTGTTGAGAAAGGAGTTTTTTTTTGTCTAGGTTTGTTATTGTCAACTTTCGTAGGGTTTGTATTTAATGTTTTCATTTTGTCGCTATGTCTGCAATGTAATAAAATTGTAGAGGATATGGAGTTTTTGTCGATTGTTATTGTATAGCTCAGTCTATATTGTGGCTTTTTGCATGTGGGTGGCTATAGAAAGTAATGTTGTTTGATTTATGGCTTTTGTTTTTTGGTTATGGTTGGAACATAATAAAATAATTAATATTGTTGATTCTATGTTGGGTTACATTAGGTATTATTGATTATTATTGTCTGCCTTAGGCTATATTGGGTATATTTTAATATTAATATATATGTAACATTAAAATTGTTAGGGTTATGGAGTTTTGGTCGATTCTTATTGTGTAACTTAGGCTATATTATGGCTTTCTACTTGTGGGTGGCTATTGAAAGTAATGTTGTTTGATTTATGGATCTCGTATTCTAGTTATAGTTGGAACAGAATAAAATAATTAATGTTGTTGATTCTATGTTTGGTTACATTAGGTATTATTGATTATTGTTGTCTGCCTTAGGCTATATTGCGTATATTTTTTATATGAATATATATAGGTAAGATTAAAATTGTTAAGGTTATGGAGTTTTGGTCGATTCTTATTGTATAGCCCAAGCTATATTGTTGCTTTCTAAGATCACAGGTTTATATTGAAACCAATGTTCTTTGATTTATGGCATTTGTTTTACTACAGGATTTATGGTTGGAACATAATAAAATAGTGTGTTGTTGATTCTATGTTTGGCTACATTGGGATTTATTTTGTTTTATGGCTTCGAGGTTTATGAGTTATGGTTGCAATGGAATAAAATAGTCAATCCTATCCACTTTGTGTTAGCTTCCATTAGGCATTGTCGATTATAGTTGTGTTGCTTTAGCGATATTGTTCATTTTGGAGAAGGTGTTGCTAAAAAGTCTGTATTTTTTCAATTTTTGAGGAGATTGTGTTGAGGAAAGAATGTTTTTTGTATGGGTTTGTTACTGTCAAGTTTCGTAGGGTTTGTGTTTTGTGGCTATGTTTGGAATGGAATTAAATTGTAGAGGATATGGAGTTTTTTGTCGATTGTTATTGTATAGCTCGATCTATATTGTGGCTTTTTGCATGTGGGTGGTTGTAGAAAGTAATGTTGTTTGATTTATGGCTTTCATTTTCTGCTTATGGTTGGAACAAAATAAAATAATTAATGCTATTATTGATTCTATGTTTGGTTACATTAAAATTATTATTGATTATTATTATTTGCCTTAGGTATATTTGGAGTATATTTTAATGCTCGATATATATATAACATTAAAATTGTTAGGGTTATGGAGTATTTTTCAATTCTTATTGTTTAACTCAGGCTATATTGTGGCTTTCTACATGTGGGTGGCTATTGAAAGTAATGTTGTTTGATTTGTAGCTTTCATATTCTGGTTATGGTTGGAACATAACAAAATAATTAATGTTGTTGGTTCTATGTTTGGTTACATTAGGTATTATTGATTATTGTTGTCTATCTTAGGCTATATTGTGTATATTTTAATATGAATATATATATAGGTAAGATTAAAATTGTTAAGGTTATAGAGTTTTGGTCGATTCTTATTGTATAGTGGGCTCTATTGTTGATTTTTGGATCTGGGTGGCTGTTGAAACTAATGTTGTTTGATTTATGGCATTTGCTTTCTAGTTATGGTTGGAACAAAATAAAATATGTAATATTTTTTATTATATGTTTGGTTACATTAGGTATTATTGATCATTGTTTTATGCCTTAGGCTATGTTGGATGTATTTTAATATGTATATATATGTGTATATATATACATATATATGTGTAGATATATACATATATTTATCTATATATTAATATTTTGTGGGTCTCTTTATGGCTTCAATTTAGTGGATATGTTGGCAATGGGGAAAAATCCTTGACCAGAATAAATTTTTTGGCTTTCGTTTTCTAGTTATGGTTGGAATAGAATAAAATAATTAATGTTGTTGATTCTATGTTTTGCTACATTAGGTATTGTTGATTATTGTTTTGTTCCTTAGGCTATGTTGGGTATATTTTAATATGTATATATATGTGTGTGTGTGTATGTATATGTGTAGATACACACACAGACACAGATATATATATATATATATATATATATATATATATATATATATATATATATATATATATATATATATATAT
>VDFB02350562.1:0-28430 GCA_007258455.2 Sequoia sempervirens
TTGTTTAGGTTTGTGAACATAAGCAATTGAACCAAAAATCCTTAAATGCTTAAGATTGGGCTTCCTACCAGACCAAGCTTCTTCAGGAGTTACATCCTTTAAAGCTTTAGTAGGAGTCCTATTAATAATGTAAGTAGCACAAAACATAGCTTCTGCCCAAAATTTATAAGACATATTTTTAGCATGTAACATACATCTAGCCATTTCAACAATAGTTCTATGCTTCCTTTCCGCTACACCATTTTGTTGAGGTGTATAGGGAATAGTTAGCTCATGCTTAATACCAAATGATTTCAAATAACTATTAAAGGTATTCACATATTCTTTACCATTATCAGTTCTAAGAATTTTAAGTTTAAAACCAGATTGCCTTTCAACAAATTTATGAAATTCAGAAAATATATCAAGAACTTGATCCTTACTATGAAGAAAATAGATCCAAGCTCTTCTAGAAAAATCATCAACAAAAGTAAGTGCATACCTTGATCCTTGGATGGAGTTATTCTCCATGGGTCCCAAAAGGTCACTATGAACTAGGTGCAACTTATGAGTTGCCCTCCATGATTGACCATGTGAAAAGGGCTCCCTATGCATCTTACCACTCATGCATCCTGTGCATACAATTTTAGATGGAACAATACTAGGCAATCCATCTACCATATTAAGCTTTTGCATTAAAGCAATATTGTTAGCATTTATATGACCAAGTCTTTCATGCCAAACATTGAAATCAATGGTAGACATTAAAGAGCATCTAGATTGAGAAAACTCATAAAATTTGAACAAATTATCATTGTCTAATTTAGCATTAGCAATGACCTTGTTTTGTTTTGGATCAATAACATAGCACATATCTTTGTAAAATTCTATTTTATAATCTTGACAAAGCTTAGCAACTAAAAGCAAGTTAGTCTTTAATTCAGGAACATATAAAACATCATGCAATTTACCATTAGGAACATTCACATCTCCAATTGCTTCTACTTTACAAGTATGATTATTAGCAAGTTGAAGAGGAAAATTAGATATATCAGGTTGCATAGACTCAAAAACTTCTTTATGTGAAGTAACATGTTGAGATGCACCTGAATCAATAACCCATTCAAGAGGTTGAGAAACATTAGAACTACAAGTAAAAGCACGTCTAGATTGATTTGCATTATTTTGAAACTTATTATTATTAGGTCTATTTTGTTGTTGATTATTTTGCTTCATAGGCTTTTTCTCATTTTTCTTTTTAAAACAAGTGTTTTGCCAATGACCATCCTTATTACAATAAGTGCAATGTGGTTTCTTAGAAGAGTTAAACTTTCTAGGATCATTGCCATTATTATAATGAGGTTTGGAATTATAATGTTGTTGTTTAGAATGAGGTTTAAATTTTTTCTTATGATTAGACAAGAAAGCATGTTCATTAGACTTAAGAGTACCAAACTGAATTAACTTAGCTTCTTCTTGTCTTAATAAATCATGAAAAATATCATAAGTTAATTGAGTAGCTAAAGAAGGAATAGCTAATTGAGCATGAATATTAGTAATGAATTGTTGAAATTGTCTAGGAAGACACTTTTTAACAATAAGATGAATTAATCTAAGATTATCTAATTTAACTCCTAAACCATCCAATTGACTATTTAAAGCATCAAATTTCAATAAAAATTCATCCATAGATTTAAAATCAGAATACCTCAAATCTTCAAGTTGATCTTGAATTTGAATTTTTCTTGATTCATTTGTACTATCATAAATTGTTTTGAGTTTGTCCCATGCTTCATAGGCAGTTGTACATATCCCAATGTGAACATAAAGTTCGGATGACATGGAGATACCTATGAGACCAAGGGCTTCTTCATTTTGGAGATTCCATTTTTCAATTTCATCTTTAGATGCAGACGAACCTGGTTTAGATTTAGGATCAGTAGCTACAGCTAAAAGATGTTTAAACCTAAAAATAAAGCATATATGAGTTTTCCAAGAATGATAGTTGAAGAGTTAATTTAATTTGAAATTAAAGTTGGCTTATGATTACACAATAAAAATTCCACAACACAGTGAATATATATATCCTCTTAAAAGAAATAATCTCTTTTAAAATAAATTGTCTAGACTTAGAACAAAATAAGCCCCTTTAAAGTAGAATTTTAAAAAAATAAACTCCTTTTAAAATAGGAAACGTTAAAAAACTATATAAAATTAATTGATTAAGAATTATGTCAGTTTTAAAAATAAAATAATATTTACTTGAATAAATGTATTAAATATAAATGACAATATTTTAATAAAGTTTAAATTCAATATTTAAAAATTAATTTAAAACTTTAAAATACATACAAAAAACTTTATAAAACCTTTATTAAGGTAATGCCTGAGTAAAGATAAATCCCTATTTTTAGATTAAACTTCTCATATACAAGAAAAGAAGAAACTTATGCTACTAATTAAAGGGCCTAGCCCTGGGTCCCGATTAAAAAGGTTTATAATCCACCAAGGAAGTAACTTTGCTCTAAAAGAATGGAAGTATAAATCTTTAAAGAGATTTAAAGCTAAAACATAATTAATGCGTTAGAGCTTGTATGAGAATTTTGAATCACAGTTATAAAAGAGAGTATTAATAAAAAGAGAAAAGAGATTTGGACGATATTATTTTTCAAAAGAAGGAATGCAAAGCGAGGGGAAGTGATAGTTAAGGAGAGATAAAAAAGAAAAGTTTTTAAAAGAAAAATCCCAGTGAACATGAAAAGAACAAAGGAATATGCAATGCGAAAGACACAGTGCGGGAGACAAATTCTGATAGAGGTGAGAGCAATTGAGCCACAAAAAGTGAGCAAGAAATGTGGATGCAAATTATGTAGCGTGGCGAGGAGTACATAGCGGTGGGAGAGTGGCTAACCACATTGAAACCATAAAAAGGGTTTAAATTTTTTAATGATTATTTTGGCAATTTTTTAGAAATTATTTTTTTAAATAAAATAAACTGCCTTATAAACAGTGATCTATTTTAAAAAAAAACAGATATTTAAAATTAGAATAATCTGATTTTTTACTTAAAGAAATAAGTTCTAAACTAAAACAGGGTTAAAGCTCTTTAAGAAAAAATGATTTTTTTTTTTAACTTTGATAAAAAATAAATGAATTGTTTTGATTTATTTTTAAATTTCTAAACTAGAATAAGGGTTAAAGCCCTTGATTTTTTTTTTTGAAGAAACTAAAGAAGCAGATTAGCTTTTTTCTAAAAAAAATTTGAACTAGGGTTAGAGATCTAAAAAAAAGAGATATGCATGCAAAAATAATGGATTTTTCTTTTTTAAATTTAAACTAACAGAAAAAGCTAGAAAACTTTTAGATATAATATAACCTGCACAAAGGGTTAAAACTTTTGAATTGAAATTTAGAAAATAAGATAAACCCTTATTGGGTTTTCTAAAAAAAATTGCAAATAGATTTAAGAACAAATTATTTAAAATCTGAACAATAGGAAACTAAGATTCCTGCACAAAAAAAAAGATTAGAAGACAAAAAAAACAACCAAGATTAGACACTAGCTCTTCTTCTCTTTGAGAGTGTCTCCAATGGTGTGCTGAAAAATCTGGTAAACCTTCAACAATATAACTCACAAGATATTAGTAATACCAAGCTCTTATACCATAAAAGGAAATAGGAAAGAGCAATGGAAAGTACTAATAAAGAGCAATAGTTTGAAGGAAAGAGATTACCAAATAAATTGAAGTATCCAAACCAAGCACCACCAAAGCAAGAGAGACACAAGAATTTGTTAAGGGGAAAAAACAAGAAAAAACCCCAATATTATGAATGGAGGCAAAATGCCTAGAGAATAATACAAAGAGAGAAAGAGCTTCAGCCTTAGCTTGCTTGCATGAGTCTTGAAGAATGAGAGGAGAGGCACCTCAATAAATAGAGGTGAGAAGGAGTTATAATGTAACTCCCAACTCAATGAATGCCACCATTCATCTATGTGTGTGCAAAGTGTCACCTCTTAAGGAGGTGGTTACAAATATTCCTTAATAAAGGAATTAAAAAATAAGTTATCCTCACACATGTGTGAGATGACAAAAAGACAAAAGACTTGTAGGGATTCCTTTGGAATATTCCTACAAGTTAATAAAAAAAAATACGATTAAAGAATAACCTTTACCAAGTAAAGATTAATCTTCTAACAATATCACTTCCATCCGAATCTTGCTTTACGAGCATTCAACACAAATGTGAATTCCATCTGAATTTGCCTCGTTTGACTAGGGAGAATCTTTCATCTCCGAAGCCAATCACCCTTAGGGTTTTTGTCCTACGGTTTCAAGTTGAACACATTGCCTTGTTTGACTAGGGAGAATCTTTCATCTCCGAAGCCAATCACCCTTAGGGTTTTTTTCCTACGGTTTCAAGTTGAACGCATAGTCCAAACTTCACACTGAGAAAATATGAAAATGACCAGAAGATATCCGAATGAGCTCCTTCATCCTCTTTTTATAACCTTCGACAAAACTTTTTGGAAATTATATTTAAAAATCACTTTTTAAATAATAATCCTTTTTGCTCCATAAAAGTGACTTTAACATAAGTTGTCATTTGATTTTTGATTTTTTGACAACTTAACATTTAATTATTAGATGTAATATGCCACCCCTGATAGGATATTTACTTTCTGGATTTTTCCTGTTTGTTTTTATTTGTTTTATGGTTTTCTGATATATTTGCAATGTTCGATACAACAATATAATGCAGCAAAATAGAAGATATTGCAATAATAATTTTCAACTAAAAAACTAAACATTACATAGGGAATACATAGCTGAAAATTCCATATTTTTATATCACAAAATATTGACAACCCTGTTCATAAAATATCCCCTATTATTTAAAACAACAATACCCAAAAAATTTGGGGGTTACAAATCACGAACTCACAGGTAGGATATGCCTTGAAACCGTTTGAAATGGATGTCTGAATGAAAAATAAAGTTGCAGCAATATAACAGCAGCAACAATGATAATAAACTCCAGCAATGATCACTATCACCAATCCCCACACCTAATACAAAGCTGCATACTATTAAAGCTGTAGTTCTCTTTGCTCTTAAAATAATGATCAATGTATTTGCATTATTCTGATATTTCATTCAAACCCTTGAATATGAAACTCTCTTGTAACTCTTTGAAGCACAAGCACAACCTCTGAGTGAAGTTGTCTGCAAGCTGTTCTTCTTGAGGGGCTATGTCCTCAAAAAGTTTGAGATTTTCAGACTCTCTAGTTTTTAACAAAACCCTTAGCCAAATTCTTCTTCTTCAACAATGAATGAATAATAATTAATGTGCAAAATGAGCTTTTGTTACCCTTTTATATTTCCATGCTTAATTTGCATTTGATTGTCATTTCATTTCATTTACTTTTCCCGCCTTATAACTCCTTTTAATATTTCATTTAATTGGGCACAATACTTTATAAAATAAAGTATTCTTTTAAATCATTTAAATCCCCTTTTAATAAAGTCCTTATGTCTCCCTTTTAAATTGGCACTTAACTTTATATTATAAAGTGCACTTAAAATCACTTATATCCTTTTAAATATAAAGTCCCTTTTTATGACTTATTTAATTGACCTCATGATATAATAAAGTCATATAATATAAAGTCATTAACATCATTATTGATATTCACTTAAAATTTAATTATTATTAAAGTTAACACTTTAATAATAATCAATAAATCATAACTCCCTAAATATCAACATTTAATTGATTCTGTCAACACCAGGAGGTTGCCCACTGCTTCCTTTGCTCATCAGAATGCCTTACTAAAAATAGCAAGGTTGGCCTGCAACATCCAACTAACTTACTAAAAATAGTAAGTATATATAAATGGAGCCAGAAAACAATGGAGATGATCACCTCAGAATATGCCAAGGAACTGGAGAAGAAAACACTGCCAACTGCCATTTGGAGAACCAATTAATTCCCCCTCAAGGCCCTTTAATCACCAATATTAGCCTATGAGGATCTGATGATAGGCTAATCCGTCAAACATTGATGCTAGCTAAAAATGGAACATTACCTTAGATTATTTCCCGCACATCTAGCCAAAGTTACGAAAAATATTAAGAGTGGACCAAAAATGAATTCTAACCATGCCAAAATATTCTTAAGCACTCAAGAAATCAAATCTTATGAAAATCAGTGCTTTCCAAAAATAGTAATCCTGTCCAAGAAGTGTGGAGAGCTCCTAGAGTGATGGAATTGCATCTGAAAACTACCTTGGGCTTGTCTCGATCTCTTGAACTCACTGCCTCAATCATAACTCCATTTCAAGAAAGCTAGTTCTCTTTGAGAAAGTTGGAGCGTCAAAAAATGTTGGAATGACCATAAAATGGGGACATTACACAAATAATGTATAGAATTAATTAAAAATACTCTATAGATAATTAGTTAATATATATGGAAATTTGTAAAATATTAATAGGGATATGTAATTTATAATCATATGACACTATGATGTGAATGGAACTTGGTTTTTGATCTATAATTTATAAATTAAGGAAAAATTACTTATGAAGTCTATCAATTTAGTTTATGCATGTTTGTTAAGATTATTTTACAATTGTTTTTTTTAATGTTTAGAAATTTTGTTGAGGTTTTCTCAAGTCTCAAATCTGAGTCAAATTTTAGGCCTACTGAGTTTTGAACTATGATTTATACATCTTTCAACAGCTTACATCAGGTTTGACCAACGATTAACTATAGCACAAGTTACACATGCAAGGTGCATATTTACATATGCAAGCTATATATAACCCAATGGTGTACCACCTAAGTCAGAGGGTTTTCTGAATTTCATCTATGAAATTCAAAATTCAGCAAACTTCAAAAAAATCTTAAAAATTCATGCTTATTCGCTGCAATATTTCTACGGATAAGGGCTTACCACTTTTAATATTTAGATTTTACTGTTTAGACCTGCTGATGCTAAAGCGGATTGACCAAATTGCGAGATTTCTCTGTCATTTGTTCACTATTCATTGTCTCTCTCATCATTGGTGAGAGGCAGGGACATTACTATGGATGAATCCAATGGAAGGGGGCTTGCTTAGTAATTGTGATCATTTGGTATCCCGTATCTCAAAACAAGAGTTGCTGTGCGGAGTTCTATATCTGGTTTAAGCGCATTATGTTTTGCAGTTTGGAGTTTTATATCCAGTTGTGTTCATGTTATATTTTTGCAATGCAATTTAATATCTTTATGCATTTTTTTAAACAATGTAATTTTGTTTTTTATTCAATATATTAAATTTTAATATTTTAAAATAGTTAACTTGGTTTTTTAATTGTATTATATTTATTATTTATATATCAAGAATATTTAAATAAAATTTAAAAAAATATTTATATTATAATGTATTCAAATTTAACATAATATTGTTTTATTTTTATGGATTTATTACTTATATTTATAATTTTTTTTTTTATATAAGGTGAATTTAATCACAATTTTTTTTTTTTTTTCTGAATTTTCCCCCCTTGCCGAAGTTCATTTGAATTTTGTTGTTGCAGGAAACGAACATGAACTCAAACCTTGTGACACAATGTACTACAATTATTAGAAACTCAAAGGGATTGGGCAAGATGGCATTAACAAGTCAAACCTTATAAGAGAAATTGACTTCACATCTCCCCCAATGACATGTCTCGATAGCCTAAGTAGTTCTCGCAAGCTGGTTAACTACTAATTTGTCCTCACAAAGTTGAATTTGAGCACTTGTTGCACATTGTCTAGTTACTCTATCTTAAGTCTTTGAAACTTACATCATGAGAGCATGTTTAGTTCGTTCTTTTGCATTATGGGTTTGTAATTGTGTAATCAAATGCCCCCATCTCTCTTAGTCTCTTCAAGGGTTATAGTGGTCCACTTTGAATGACTAGCATTCTGCATTGGAAGTATGAACCTTGTGTTGTATAAACATTATCTAGCACATTGGGGTCCAAATTTGTGCTTTGAATGCCTTAGTTAATGCGATATCAATCTCTTGAAAGATGTTCAAAGGTTACAACTAAAGGACCTTGCAAATTGAAACTAAGCATCATCTATATACACATCAACAATCTAGATAATAGGAGTATCAATGCAATTCGGTGCATCCTTAAATGGAGTCATGACTTGATCGCGATAATCCCTAAATCTTGTAAATATGAAAGCTTTGCATTCTTATCGAACTTACCACTATCAGTCACTTGAAATTTATTGCATACTCTCTTTGGAACAAATTTATGAGGTCAACACTCAACCTTATTTCCTTGTTGAGTTATTTGAGAGACTTTAATTTCAAATCACTTATGTGCTAAGCATTCATAATTATGCCATCTTATAGTATAATATTGCCACAACCAGCAATAGGAAGAGATCAATCATCTGTGGTACAATCTTTCTTATCATCAAACTCACCTAGCCTCTAGAACAAGGTAACATCTTCGACCATATGATGAAAGCATTTAAAATACACAATGATCTCTCATTGGCAAGTATAGGTGTGAAAATCATGAGAATTATTAGCTACAAGAACATTATTCTTACCATTTTCATTGTGCTTTCCCTAGCACTCCCTCAATCCTTATATCTTCATAAGATGCTAGAAGCAAGTGCGCTAAACACTGTAGTTGGCGTACAATGTCTATTATTATGGTTCGATAATGTTGGTTATCTAACTATGTATTAATTGGTTGTCAACTTCGGGTAGATATAAGTGTCAGTTGGTTGACAGTTGTGTTCTTCTTGGCAATTGTCGTGTCCTTTAAATACATTGTGTATTGTCAAGGAGAGTAGTATGAGTTGGATCAACTTTGATCCTTGGTTGACCATCTCGTCTTCTTCTATAATAATTTCATGTGTGAATAAAAATATATTTTACACATGTATTTGGTATGCATTGTCATCTCCATTATTAATTCATGTATTTAATTCATCAGATAGAGCAACAAACATTTTGCGTCATTGCCTTAAAGAAATTGGGTCAGATTTGAGAGGTTCATGCCCTTAGACTCCAATAAAGGTAGGAAGAGACCACAATGTGGTCGAGATCAAGAGATTAGGTGATCTTTAAGGATCATCAAACAAAGAGAATGAAGGAGACGACTGAGGGGTGAAGTTGAAGAAGGCGATGGGTTTCTGAGGGAAAGCTCGAATCTACCCAACAGAAGAAATTGAAGCATAAGCAAAAGTCATAGTCGAGAGAGAAAGAGAATTTTCATGACAAGAAAATGCTAAGGGAGAGTGGGGAGAAATAGCACGACACCTACTGCTCTCCGACAAAGCGTACATTGCCTCATCAACCAAGTTGGAGAGTCATTCATACCATCAATGTTGGACGAAGGGGAAAGTGAAGGAGAGCCCACCAACCTCGCCATTGGCGAACCGTCTGGACCATCACCATTGGACAAAGGGGAAAGCAAAAGAGAACCCACCAACCTCACCATTAGTGAACCATCCGGATCATCACTGTCGAATGAAGGAGAACCCACCAATCTCGCCATTGGTCAACCATTTGGACTATCACCGTTTGACGAAGGAGGTTCACTGTGTTGGCGTTTAAATTCGCACCTCTGGTATGCGTATTTGAAACGGACAGCTATGCACAGATAAACTGCTCTTCAAATTAGGAGGAGAAGCTCCCTCTTGCTGATGGTGTTTGAAAGAAAGTAAACTAAAACTAAGTTGCCTATCTTTTTGATCAGCTTAGAGCACAAGGTTTATTAAACACAAACGCCGCAGCTGAGATTTTTTGTTTTAAGACCTTCAACTACGACTAACTTAAACTAAAGACGTTCCTAACTTCTCAAGTAATATGCAGAGCGAGAAAAGCTAGAAATTAACAAGGTAGATTTCTGACAAAATACTTCAATAAACTCTCTCCCAACAAACATCTACACACTTCAATGCGAGTTGAAATCAAGATCATAAAAGTAGAACATAAATAACGAAAATCTGAGATTTTGGACGAAGGCAAAGGAGGCTAATGATTTTATTACTCAAATTTCTAGAACAAAACTCACTTCTAACATGCCTTGAACAAGAAAATTGCAGCTAAAGAGGCTTGCAATCTTGCTCTTACACAATAGAAACAACAATCACACTAACTCCTTGTTGGTTAAAGAGGCTCAACAATTAGCTATCACAACACAATTGAACAATACTTGAGTAACAAATGAAATTTCCATGGGCTTGGCGTTTTTGTTCTCACTAACCTGATTAAAAGAGCCCCAATGAGCAAAGGCTCTTATTTATAGGAGGGTAGGGAACCCTAAATCTCCTTGCTTTTCACAATCCTAGGGCTTGCTTTCGGCAAACGCAAGTTTATTACTAAATCTAGGAAAGAGATAGCATCTAAGGCCACAAGCTGAGAGAAAAATGGAAGCGCCAGCTATTACATTTTATCTTTAATACTCTTTTATAAGAATGGGATAAGAATTGATAAGAATAGAAAGGGGAAGAAGCTTCTAGAAGAAAGCTGCTTTAAAGCTCAATCACATTTGCTAGAAAATTAGAAACTATGTCCCAGTTCGGTGCATCTATGCCCTCAATAGAAAAACACTGCTTTTCCAGAATATCTTTAGCATCTGCGATAGACCCTAAGGAAATCTTGACCTCATTGACGCTTTCCTCGACAAGCGACATGCATGGAAGTGTGACTTAGCTGATCTTATGTTTTCTTTTATTCGCCGGTACAATCTTCTTGTTGTATTTCTCCTTATGCATTTCCCATATTCTTTCACATTCACCCTGTGAGATAGTAACGCTTTCAGGCCATGGGGGAATGGAAAACACTTCTCGATCATATCAGGCTTCAGACTGCAAATCAATCTGCCATCCACTGACTGGATCTCCCTAGTAGCCGGGTTGTAATGCTTAATGCAAGCGATTACGAACTCAAGACTCTGAACTGATATAGGAATTGATGCTGCTGCGAGGAGTCCAGAATGTCCCAGGTACTTGATTGAGGTGTTGCCTGCGCTCTCCAAGGCGTGTAGATCGAACACCGGCTTGATATGATGCAAGTTTGTCTCAGTGGTTTTGATGTAATCATGATAAAGAGCTGATTCAGTCTTGAAAACATTGGGAGTGTACTCCATTTCAGAAAACTTGAAGAATGGCTATGAAAGCTTCATGTGGATTCGACAAAGTTTTGAAGCAATTTCCGTACTGAATCAACTGATTTTTTTACTGAAACCAGCGGAACAAGAAATTTTGAAAATTATTTTGGGGGCTCATGGGTTTTGCTTTCGAATTTCGTTGGAAGACAACCGGTCGATCGTTTTTTGAAAAATTTTGAATTTATACTGAAAAAGCAGCAAACCCTAATTTCTTCAATTTTCACGAAAAAAGTTGGCACCTGGGTTTTGTTCAGAATATGATTAGAAATGAACCCAATTGATAAGATTTGCAAAACACTGATGGCTGATCGAAAAGCAGCCAACCCCCACTAGAATTCGAGCTTTCTTGGCAAAAAAGAAACTACTTGTTGGGTTTCTTGAGGAGAGCTGTTTGGAGAGACCGGATGATTGGCCCAGATGCGAGGGATTTCAGCGACATGCAAAATAAAGCAACTGCTGCAACTTTGATGAAGTTCTTTGAAAATTTTCTGGGGAAAGAGATTGAGAATTGCAGGCCAGAGATAGTTAAAGGGGAATTTAGAAAACGTTGGCCTTTTCCTTGAAAAGCTTGATCTTCTAGACGAAAAAGCTTGAAAAAGCAGGGGTTTATGCTTGCTAATCTGAAAAATCTGATGAAAAACCAGCAAATATGAATTCTTGGATCATAAAAATTCTTCAAACTTGCTGCTCCAACTTTCTCCTCCGAATGCTACCTGCAAAAATAATGAAAATTACGTGAAAGAAAGATGTTAAATAGACTTAGGGTTTTGTTTTTACTTTGCTATCTTTTGCTTTTATTTCCAAAACCCTAAAATCTTAGTTCCTTGAACTTGGACGCCATCTTCCTTCACTTGCAATTTTGAAAACTTTGAAAATCTTGAAAATTTTTCTAAGGTATGAGAAGATGGGCGCCCTTCTTCACCAGGGGCCCCACGCCCACTTTAAGCAGTGTTAGTCAAATTTTTGATATTTTCAACTTTCTGTCATTTTGACCCCCTACTTCGCCTTCGATTTCTAGTTTGTAGACTGATCCGACAGACGAGCTAAAAGATCCATCACGTAGCCTGACTGATTCTGAGAAGGTTGTTCTGGGGGTGCCTCTGGCGAAAAACTTCGTCTGGACCTTTGAATTCATGGGAGCCTTTTCCTTCCAGGGGCGCCCATTTTACTCAGAGGTAGCCATTTTCATGATCTTCAAATTTCTTCATTGACTCCTCTTCTACAGATAATCTCGTTGAATCTGGAGCTCCGGGCGTTGGATCGTTTGCCTATTGTGCTCATCGCGAAGCTGACGAGATATGAGGAGGGGTCTTTTGGGATGAACTTTGTCAAAAAGTGAATTTTAATCCCTCAAAAGCTTGGGCGCCCATCTTGGCTGGGGGCGCCCATGTTCACCAGACTTAGTTTATTTTTTTACTTTTTTCTGTTCGCTTCTAAATCTTGGTTGTTAGCCCTCGTCAGACCCTCTGTTCGGCGCTTCATATCCGGCGACTGTGACATCTGATTGACATGCTGAGTAACTCGTTGAAAAGTTGGGTCAATCGTGAAGAGATCACGTTAGATGTTCATCTCCAGATTCATCTGTTTAATCCCTTGAAATCTTGGGCGCCCTTTCTCTCCTGGGGCGCCCAAACCTTCCAGACTTAGCCATTTTTATCTAATTTCATCTTCAAGTTTGAAACCTTCATTCTGTAAGTTCCACTTCGATCTGAATTTATTGGAGATTAGACTGTCGGATGATTTGACGAAGGCAGGCATATCGAAGCTAGCTGAATATTGAAAAGATCAAGCACATTTTCAAACCCTAATTGCTGGATTTGCCCCTTCAAAAAGCTGGGCGCCCTTCTTCACCTGGGGCGCCCAAAGTCTCCTCACTTAGTCAATTTTTGATATTTTCTCATTTTCTCCACTCTGACTTCTGTGTGTGTCCTCCCTGTTCAGCTTTGAATCCCGGATGACTGGATAATCTGATGACTGCACCGTTAGACTCGCTGCGGAGCTAGCAGAGAACTGAGCATCTTCAACGCAGAGCTCAAACCTTAATTCCATCATCTGGTGCCCTAAAAAGATGGGCGCCCTTCTTCACCTGGGGCACCCAAGTCTGGTAGTGTTAGAAAATTTTCATCATTTTTCATTTTCTTCCTCGTTCTTCATGCATGTTCATCATTTCGCCTTCTGTTGAATGCTTTGAATGTTGAATCTGACACCTGGCAGCCGACTGACCTCCATTGATGACCTCAGAGCTCCTAATGTGCTTCTAAAAAAGCATAATAGACCCAGTAGGGAAAAAATGATTATTTTGAGATTCTGACTGCACCAGCCTGATATGGACGTATTTTGAGCCAATCAAAATCAGTTTGGACCCTATTGGACCAACTTTCTATTTTTAGAAAGTTTTGCCAGTATCCATTTCCCAAGAAACCCAGAAAAACCTAGAAAACGTTGCTAATTTTAGAAAATTTCTAAAAATAGCAGTTTTCCTAAAATTTAGGGATGAAAAACTGAGATTTGGGTTTTGTTGATTAAGCTGCTCTTAGCAGACCCAGATCGTCAGATTTTGACAATTTTGTGTTTTAACCCCTCATGCAAGACTTGCACACCCAAATTTTGACCTTTTTGACTGATTTAACAAGACTTTTACTCATTTCTTCAAAATGTCTAAGTGTAACAAAAATTTTAATTTTGGGGTACAACACATTGTTGGGTGAAAGGGAAGGAAAGGAAGAACCTACCGACCTGACCCTCGAAGAACCATTTGTACCATTAAAGTCTATTGAAGGAGAAGGCGAGGGAGAACCTATTGAAAGTCTGATGAAAGAATCAAACATTGAAAGATTGGAGCCAATAACGTCAGGATGAAGGGAGCAGTGAAAGGACCTCGAAGGCAACCTGAGGGTGATGAATGTTGAAGAGGGACGAGTGAGAGATTCTAACGTGTTTGAGAGTGTAGGGAAAGCATTGGAACATATGAATCAAAACTCTCCAAATAGGCTTCATCACAAAGGGCGCAATAGGGTGGCAAGATGGTGACTTCCCCAAGAAGTTCAAATTTAGAATGACAAAAACTTCCAAAGTTCATTGGGAACAGGTCAGAGGATCCTGTGAGGCATTGCAATACATGCAAGACGATTTGGTAGCAAATGGCTAGGATGACGAAACCTATTGGCTAGGGGCATTTCCCAACAACTCTTAAAAGGCATAGCCATTTACTAGTATACAAAATTGGACATAGCACACAAAGCTACATGGGATGCACTAAAGAAAGAATTTGAGACATAATTTAAATTGATGTGGGAGGACAACGAGATCATAGCAAAGATATACATCATGAAGCAAGGAAAACATAAGAACATACGAGCCTATAATCGTAGACTCAAAGAACTATTGGTGAAATTAGAAAACTAACCAGCCAATGGACTACATAAAAGTTGGTTCATCAGAGGATTGGTCCCTTCGTTGCAAAAGAAAATGAAAGTTGCGCCTTCGTCATCGTACGCTGATGCTTAAATTGAGCGATGGATATAGAAAGTGAAGATAAAATGTCCTCGTGCAGTAAAATAAAGATGGAGGAAGATGGAAGTTCGGATGACCATAGCGATGACGAATCAAGAACGGTATAAGAACTTCAGAGGGTTATGCTCCGAATGATGAAAGAATTGAAGGCGGAGAAAGAAACCAACAAAGAACTATGGTGTACTGAGTGCAAAATTGAGGGGCACACAAAAGGTAATTGTCCTAAATTTTTTTTTTGTAAGATTTGGCAAGTTATGGGTCATTCAATAAAGGAGTGCCCATACAATTTGAAGACAAGTACATAGTACTCTTTACGCACAGAGAGGCGTCCAATCCATCGAAGCCACCAAATGTGGCTATCAAAATCAGAGAGGAGGACGAAGCCAATAAAGGATGCCCTATCATACAATGTTGACAATGTAGTGAATGGGGACGCTTTGCAAGAGATTGCCAAAACAAGCAAGACAAAGTGCAATTATTGTGCAAATGGTGTGGACTTGGAAACCACGAAGACACCGAATGTTTGAAGCGAACGACTAGTGTTAACATGATTGATGTAAGGCATAATGAAGTATTGGCCATTATTCGTGCCCAAGAAAAGAAGGTTGTGTATCTGGACCCACGTACAAAAAAGAAAGGCTTTGTGAAGTATGGGCCGAAGTGGAGAATGCTCTGGACAACAAATGATGCCACTCAAATGGAAATACAAGTACAATAACAAATCAATTACAATCTAAGAAAAGTAATGCACAAGTACTTCAAGCTGTTGTACCAGTTAACGTAGTGGATTTATTACATATTCCTAAACTTTGGAATGTTATTGTATTTGGGGAGAATGAGATGGTGCATGCTATGACCCAAATAGAATTTGATGAGAATGAAGAACCAATAATTGAACCTTTGCTCTTGGGCGACCAAGTGATTGATCCAATGTTATTGACAGTTAACATGACAAAGAAACCATCAATGGTGAATATGGAGATTCTTAGAAGGAATCTCACCAATACAATTGTTGATGGTGGGTTTGGTGTGAATGTACTTCTAGAAGACACTTGGAGAAGTCTTGGCAAGCCAACCATTTGGCTGCCAAATTTTCAACTAGTGGGCACAAATTAACAAGGTATTAAGGTACTTGGAGTTTTAATGGGACAAAAGGTAATTATCGGAACCCAAGCATTTTTGTTGAACTTTGTGGTCATTTCATTAAGGAAGAAAGTATACGACGCATTGTTAGTTCGGGGTTGGTTGGTGGCAGCCAAAGTCAATCACAATTGGAAAAAGAATACAATCTCCATTGAGAATAAGGGTCGGAAGTATATAATTGATCTGAAAAACCAAGCAACTAGTGAGGAAGCAGCTTCCTCGGATTTGTTAGATTCAGACTCCAGAGAAGAATGGATAGAGAATCAAGGTCTAATGGAACCAAACGATGAAGGAATTTTTGAGATACAGTCATGTTCAAACGATGAAACAAATTCTCTTCGTGCCCTATTTCATTAGCAAATGGAGGACAATGCGGTATTTTTGTGGACTTGTAATTTTCTAAAAGTTATGACTCTCAGTGAAGAGCAATCGATGAAAAATGATTTTTGAAAATTGGATAGTTTATGTGTGCGGGATGCAGTCCATGGTTGGCAAAAAATGACAGTTGCAACAAAGGTATCCAACTTTGTAGAAGAATGCAAAATAAAGGATGCTACATCTTAGAACACTAAGAGCAAAATATTTAACATGGAGCGCACAAATATTGGTCATGTCAAATCAACTTCACAAAAAATTTCTTGAAAAAGGAAAAGAAAAGTAGAAAATAAAGAAATTTTAGAAAGGAAGAGGCAAAAATATTATTTGGTGATTGAAGGAGAAAATAATAAAAGGCCCAATTACATAAAAATTCTGATTACATAGTCTGACTATATTAAATGGTTAGATTATGTTGTACGACCAAGCTACATAGCGCGACAAGTCCCTCAACCCCTTTACATGATACGATGATGACATAAATTGAAATTGCTCTTGGCAAAGGGAATTAAAACTTGCATTTCTGGTTCAAATATTACACTCATCTCATTGTATGACCTACACAAGCTATCTTCGATGTACAATCAAGGCAACAAGACATCATACAGATCATTGAGGACTCACTCACCATATGGAAAAATAGGAGGTCCATTGTACAACACATTACATCCATTGTACGACAAAACATGAGGTTCATAGTATGGCGTCAATATCATTTTGTTGTATGAATCCAACAATGGCATCTCTATCACCATAACATATGGAAGATTGTACAACAACAAAGTATTCAACACATCGTATGATGGTGAAAAATAGTTTACAATGTACTATCGAGGGGCAATTCATCATGATTCAACCAATAGAAAAGAAGGGGAACGGACGGTTTCCATTTGTATGACCTCACACAATATGACTTGTGCAACACTTGTCAATCACCGTACAACGTACGACTTGCATTCTGGCATCCATCTTGCATGGTACAACTTGTCCTCATTGCTATCGAACAATTTGTCCTCATCGCCACCGTACGACAAGAAGGGAAGCAAAGTGAACATCAAGCATTTCTTCTCACTGTACGGCTTGGTTGCATCATCAGGAAAACACAATTCCCCATTGCACAACTATCAACCATCGTACCATTCCCCTAGTTGACATCATATGTCAGTTAAATAGTGTGAAATCTTTATTTTCTGGCTTTGTTAGCATTGTTTTTTTCCTTCTTAAAATTCATGAAAATGATGTACACCATGAAGCTCTGTATGGTTTTGAAGGTCTTAAAATGGGCTTGGTGGCGAGGGCTCCACCCCTTGACCCCGCCTTGTATTGTGAGGGAGTGCACTCAGGGCTTTGCCCCTGGACCCCGCGAGGGGTGTTGCCCTTTGACCCCACTAGTGGCAACACCCCGAAACCCTTGCAAGGGGTATTGCCCTCAGATCCCCACTGCACTCATTTGAGTTGCCAACTACACTCCAAATCTGAGTTTTCAAATTACACTTCCAAGTTTGTTTACAGGACCTTGTCTACAATAACGTCATTAGTTTGGCAAGTCTTTCCTTATGTTACCTGATGCTTACTTGTCGTCTGGAAGACGACTTTTTTCTTTTGAGGGTAATGACGTAGTCGGTGTACAATGTTTGTTATTATGCTTCGACAATATTGGTTATCCGACTATGTATTAATTGTTTGTATTAATCAATTGTCATCTTTGGGTAGTTATAAGCATCAGTTGGTTGACGGTTGTGTTCTTCTTGGCAACCATCGGGTCCTCTAAATACATTGTGTATCATCAAGGAGAGTGGTATGATCTAGTTGGATCAACTCCGATCCTTGGCGGACCATCTCTGGTCTTCTTCTGTAATAATTTCATGTTCGAATAAAGATATATTTTATGCATGTATCTATTATGCATTGTCATCTCCATTATTAATTCATGTATTTAATTCATCAGATAGAGAAACAAACAAACACATCCTTCTTGCTATAGTGGGTATACTCCTTGTTCTTCTATGCCTTGCAATTGTGATCAATCTTGCAGTTACAATCATGAGAACTTCCGTTGTTCCTATTATGACTACCTCTTTGGTTATTCAGCTTAAAATTTTATTCCATATCCTTTAGATGAATGTGCTTGCTGGCTTGAACCAGACACACCCATCTTGTTGAGCTTCCTTGTTCTGCAATTATGCAATCGGCAAGGAACACAACCCTGCAATCAAAGCTTTTCCTTCCTTCTTTATGAAGGCATAAGTATAGAAAAATGTTAAGAAAAACATATTATATGGTGGCTTCAATCTCTCAAGGAGTATCTCAATGATATCACCGTCCGTCTTATGCTTCTAACCACAATCCTCTTATTGAAAGAGAAGATCCTTTGCATGGTCTCAGTCTTGTCTTGCACCAATGGATCAAAAACACATAAATGATGCTTCTATTTGTAAAAATTTTACTCATCCATCTGACTGAACAACTTCTTTAGAAGTTCAATTATTGCCTTTGGAATTTTGACCCCTTGTGATGCAAATGAAGGTCAAGCACAATGTGGGTTAGCAAAATCCTTGTTGCCTAATCTTCCCAATTAGAATAAGTGTCCTCCTGGGCAAAAGGGACCTTTTGAGTCCGACAAGCAAATCTGTGGCAAAGCCTTAGTCTCTAGTGCAATCTCAATGGATGATTCCCAAATTCGATAAGTGTGTCTCCTCAACACATGAACCCTTAAAATCTGTACCATATTCAAATAAGCTAAAAACAGCTACAGTGCAAAGAGCTTTGAAACTATTTTCCAATGGTTTGAAGATGAACTCAAACATAGTCTGAATGATATTATTATAGCTGTTTGAAGTTCATGACCAAAATGCAATTTTCTTGCACTCAAGGCAAAAGTTAACAAAAAAATCAGTGTTATGAAAATTGACAGGAAATCACTTCATTAAGTCACGTCATCCCTAATCTACTGATGCTACAAATTTCTCTTTGCTGATTATGCATTGCTGGAGTGCCCTATGAATGTAGCACTGCCAGTTATTCTTCACTAATTTGCCAAGAATTGATTGGGCAGATTGCATATGTAGGAAATCAATTTGGTCTTGTGACATTTAAACAATTTGTTAACCAGTTAATCCAGTTTGGGGAATTTCTCAAATTTTCAGGTCAACAATGTGGCACCTTCCATCTTGTTCAAAGGTTTGTAAGTTATCAAGTGCAAACCACAAACTAGTGTGATAAAGTACAGATCATAAATCATCAGACACAATCCAAACAAAGGTAAGAACAGGGGATTGATTCCTTGACCTCCTCAACTTGGGAGCCTTTGTGTGCTTGCATGCATCTGAGTTACAATAACTTGCACACGCTATAAGGTATGTGCTAGGGTTATAGTATAACCCTGCTCAAAATTTCTTTCCACTGTGTGTGTGGTCACATGCTTCTCTCACCACATGATCACTGGCATCGCCTCCACTTAGTCCCTTGTATGCTAACAGTTGGTTCTTGGTTGCCTATGTGTTCCGCTAACAGTTCTTACCATGGAAACATTCCAATTTTGAAGGAGAAAATGGAGGTCAAAATTAAGGAAATTTTCAAAGAACAAAATTTGGATCAGTGAATTTTTTCAAAGGATTCTAAAAATGCAATCAGATTTGAGATATGTTGCATTTGGAGAGGGGTTCTTTTAGAAGTTGTAATTCCCCATAAGGACAATACTGTGCTAAAAGAGCTTCTCAAAACCAATTCTCTTTGAACATGTTTCTACTATCTCCAAGTCAACAAATAATTTAGATGTACACTCAAAAACTGTCCTTTGCCCATGATCTTTCCAATTTTCTTCTCTTAAGAAAAAAGTCCCTTAATAAAGGAAAAGCTTTGCAACCCAACATCAAATGAGATATCTAAACTACATACATTTTGAAGTAAGAAAGGAGTAGAGCCTAGGAAATTTTGAAACCAAAACTCAACACCATGTTAGATGAATGATAGATGTCCATGTTTGAACAAACAATAAATTTGACAAGATAAAGGAGAACACCAATATTTGATGTTGTCAAGGGACACCAAAAGAAGAATGCCACTATAAAATAGATGCAAAATGTTGTCAAGCAACACCAAAAGATGAATGTCACTATAAAATAGATGCAAAACTTTAATGCAAATTACTTCCTTTATTGAAGATATGGGAGGCAATGCCTCTTTTTAAGCACCTCTCAACAAGTTTCATAAGGGTACATTGTCTGAGGTAGGCACTAACCCCAACATACTTGTAGTACAACTTACACATGGAAGGCACACATTGACACAGGGAAGTTACACATAATCTAATGGAATACTACAATCATTAATAAGTCAAAGGGACTTGATAAGATGGGTTTGACATTCTAACAAGTCAACAATGATTAAAATTGTTGATGTAGGGTTAGAAGATATCAAACATGAGTTGCATGGAGGTCGTAGATGCATTGGTTAGAGAAAACAACATTACCAATCAGTTGTGCATGATTTCTTTGTCTTGAATGTAATCTTCTAGATGCCTTCCACTTTGATTGGTAGTTGATGATATTGAGATTTGAGATCAATCTTTGCAAATTATTGTTCTCATTGGAGCTCATTCAAAAGATCATTAGTGCAAGGTAGAGGATAACTGTTTTCCAAGGTGATCATGTTGAATGCATGGTAGTCTATTTATAGTTATCACTAACCATCCTTCTTAGGTGGGAAAGCAATTGAACTACTACAAGGTGTAGAACTTGAAAGAATCTTACCATGGTTGATGAACTTTAATTTTGCTTATGAATCCCATCATTAGCTCGAATTGCTATGCAATATAGAGGATTGTTTGGTAGGACGATCTTGAGATGCGATTTTATAATCCATATATGTATTCAAGAATTAAATTTAGTAGAAAACACTTCCTTGTGGTTTTCTAGACTCATTTGCTCGATAGTTCACAAACTCTTTGAGTTGCCGAGTACTCTTGGGCTTTTTTACTGTGCTTGTTTTTTACAGGTTTAACTTGCGAGCTTTTTTTAACATGGGTGTTTTTACAAGTTTAACATGTTGAATGGACAAAAATTGCCAAAAATATTGTCCCATTTTTTTAATTATTAAGTTGTATAAACAAAACTGACTTCACATACCTACATAACTTCAAATTGTTATACGGTGGATGATGAGGCATTGGCATCTACCAGCAAGGTGGAGCCACAGTCCCAATATTCTACACCAAGCAAGGAGCCACAATTGAGTGCGAGGACCATACCCTCTACACCCCAATTTTTCACTAGGTTTGGGAAAAGGAAATTGTACAAACTTGTATCTTTTTACTTGCCTAAATATGAAATTTATGATGATGATTTTCAAAGACAATCATCATAAATTCATAATAGTTATTAGTTAGCAACTAGCTATTGTATCTACTATTCGGCTTCACATGATGACGTGATTTTGTAATCCATATGTATTCAAGAATCAAATTTAATAGAAAACACTTCCTCATGGTTTTCTAGACTCATTTGATACATTTTGTATTTGAATTTTGCAAAAAGAAATGTGTTTTAAAAAAAAGAAAGTATTTTTTAAGTTGTCGAGTTTTCCTTGAGTTTTTGTTAAGTTTTTGGCAAGTCAAAAGTTTTGGGCTTGCCGAGTACTCTTCGAGTCTGAGTCTGCGAACTATGAATTATTTCATGATTTTTGAGTAGTGTTTTGGAATATCTTTGTAGTCTTGAAAGATATCTCCATAATACTATAGCAAAATGTCAAGCTTTTGTTGGTAAGTTTGCAACTTGGATGGATTGAGCTGTTAGAGTTGTCATCAAAGTATTTTGCCTCATCTCTAGACAAACCAGGAATAGTTGAAACTTATGAATATGAGAAAGGAGCCATTTGTATTGCTTTGTGGTACCAATGAGATATTGATCTTCACGGGGGATTTCGGAATCAGATAGAAACAATTGTTGACCTTGACGTACTGGCATGGGGGTTAGTTTTGTAGGTTGCTTCTTAGTCATACAAGTTTGGATTTTTAAGAAAACTTTGTAAATTTCAAGTAGTGCTATATTGCAGACTGCAAATGGTGATAGATTGCAAGGGAGCTTAAATGGGTGAGATTACACAACACCATGTTATTTTGAGCTCTCTTCTCTACTGAAACCATCCAACAGAACAAGGCTAAGAGTGTGCTTTCACTGCAAGGCCTAGATGCTTCGAAATGTATTATGTAATGAAATTCTTCGAAGTTGTCTTTGAACTGAAAGATTTCATCAACAGAGTACTGGTTTGTACATCTTAAACGTTGTAAAGGCAATCTTTTCTGCATCTTTAAACTTATTGATAGTGTGGTATGCCTCCAATTGTGAAAGCCATTCACCTAATTCTTAGCATCGATTTTTAATTGGAACATTAAAATGTTGAGACTGGCTTTCAACTTGAATGTATTTTGTTGTTGGAAAGAAGTAAAAATGGCAATAGCTGTTGTGGGACCTAGCTGAGGCGTGAGGGTACAACATTGTGAGAAAAATTCCCTGGGGGAGAGGGTCAGACAATTGGTTTTCTACCCCTCACCCCACCATGCAAACCATCCACAATAAAGGGTGGCATGGAGTTGATAGGTTGAGGCCCTCTCCCCTTTTCCTTCAAGCCCCAAGCCAAATATTTCTTTATTCTTCTGAAGGCTCTTGAATGGGCATTTCAAGTTTTGCTAAAGAGAGTTACTTTGTGTTACTGGACATCATGGTCTTGTATTGTTCTTCATCTAGAGGTTGAAACAAAATTGGGATGTATGCCTCCTTTTTTATACCATGAGCAATTAGCCATGCATTAATAGCGACAAATGAAGAATGATCTCTGCTCTGATACCAATGATCCATGCTGGGCCTAAGAGTTTGTATGGAGGACAATCAAGAATTTAACAAAGAGAGAAATTTACTTAATTGACCATTGAATTGTGCTAACATTTAATGGAAATAAATTATCAAATCCTGTATTATCATTAGACATTTAAAGGAGACAAGGCATAGCAAACAAAGCTGATATTTTACATATGCGTACAAATCTGGGCTTAAACACCAAATAATGCTATTCACATGGGCTGAATCTAGAGATGTATCGTATGGCATTGAGAATGTGATTACTGAAGATGAAGCATGTATTTGTATCAAACATGTATCATCATCCCTATCGCAAATTGAGAAGTTGAAAGTTCTACAATCTGTATTCTCTTACAAGGTGGAACAACTGCAAGACCCATTTGTATTTCAAATGCTTCACCTTACCCAATTCATTACTTTTTTGGAAGACAAATTTTTGTTTGGATAGAAAGTTCATGCTTGGTTGATGTCGTGGCTTTGTCTTGTTGTGCATGTGGTTTCCAACAAGTTGACATGCGACTTACAAGAGGTGCAAATTTAACCATCTCCAAAGCTTTAATAGAAATTTCTTGCATAACTTGCAAAGGGTTAGCTGGGAAATGTGAATTTGGCTGCAAGAGGTGCAAATTTTGTTGGGAAAAGTGCAAACCCAACCTGAATGTGCTTGGATCATTGATCCTATCCATCACATTTGTGCCATGAATTCTAATTATCCAACCTGTTTATACAGGAGCAAAATAACTGGGTAGTTGTTATAAATATCATGGATATTTCTGTGATCTGGTAAAGTTTGAAGATTCATTAGAATTTGGATTGAATAATATGAAAATTAAGTTAAAGAAGATGACGCTTGTAGGAATTAACACATAACCATTGCCAAGATTGTAGTCTTATCATTTACTTTCCCAGAGCTATACGGTGTAATTAGCAAGTGTAAAATGATTGCAGAATGGTCCAAAAATATCTTTGAATTTTCTTGTTGCCTAGTTCATGTTAATTGGCCTTTGCCTTTATTGAATTAGTAAATTACAATGCGTTGCAAATCTCTCTAATCAAGAACTCAGTAGGTGCGTTGAATGTACTTAAATTGGTTAGGTGGATTACAATGAATGTGAATTTTTCCTCTTAACATTATGAAACAAACAATTGGGGTCTTATTCTTGTTGCATTCATCTGGTTATTGCAGGTGACCCCTCGTTTGGAGGAATTAAAATTGTTCCAACATCTGCAAGAAGGAAAGTCTCAAGGAATTGTAGAATCTGGTTCAAGTGATCAAAAAGATATTAATCATAAATCTACAACATATAAAGAAGGCCCACAAAAGAATTCAACCAGGCAATCAAATAAAAGAAAGATCATTTCAGGGCGCTATGAAGAAAATGTAGAATCCAAACGACATAAATATTCAGTTGAAGGTATTCTTGCATCCGAGGCATCTGATAGAGAAGATATTCGATCAAAAAATGTTGATAATTTGGAAGGTGATTCTGTATCTGGAAAACCAGTATCTAGAGGATCAGATGAAGAGACAGAGGAGGCTAACTTGAGTCCATTGAAGCAAGCAGTGTACCTGGATGAGTGCACAGCATATGTCTCTAACCTTGCGGTGGAGGTAAGTGTGTTACAACCTCTGTTTAAGACTGGTTTCTGCATTTATCCAAACTTATGGTATAGTGGAACTTACCTATTCCAGGTAAATGAAGAACACATACGACAGTTCTTCAGCGAGTCTGGAGGAGTAACGGCCATCCGTCTAGTGAGGAATCGAACTTCTGGAATATCTAAGGTTTACATGCTTGTTTCTATTGATTCACTTACAGACATTATTGCAAATTTATAGATGTATGTTTTCTATTTTGCTAACATAGTTCCAGGACATATTCTTTTACATATTGATTCCCATCTTATTTTGTATTTTGTTTGCCAGGGCTTTGCATATATTGACTTTGAAAATGAAGAAAAGCTTTCTGCAGCTGTGGCAAAGAACAAACAAAAGTTGTTTGGGAAAAAGATTAGCATTGCACGTTCAAATCCAAAGGAAAGTCGAAGAAGAGGGTCAGCACTGGGGATCCTTGCAAGTGGACGAGGCAAGTCTGACACACTGATAAGATTACTGTTCTATTTTTAGTTTTCTGTGCATGCAACTAGAAAAATGAATATAATGGTCCTAAAAGTATGTAAAATTCTCATGTTATAAAAGTATACTGACGTTTGGTTAATAACACACAATATGAAAAGTTTACTGACCAACTGAATTTCATAAAAGTGAGTAATAACTAATAACGGAGGGTATAATAATTAATCTTGTAAGTAAAGGTTATTTAGCATTCAGTTGGTCATATCTCACACTTTTTATTTACACTCACTTCATTTCTGATATACCAGGAAACCTCTCTCTCCATTTTTTTGGCGTTTCTCATATTTTTCTTTGCCTATCTCAAATACATGCTTTTATCTTTTTTATGCAGGTAGATTTGTGGATTGGGTCTTTAGACACTTCTTCCTTTCAAAACAATTTTGTCTGAAGCTACTAAGAACATAGTTTGATATTTTGACCAAATCAGTAATAGTTTATAATGGTCCTAAAAGTAAGGCAAGTTCTCATATTATAAAAGTACACTGACATTTCGAAAAAAATGCGCACAATATGAAAAGTTTACCGACCAACTACATTTCATAAAGTGAGTAATAAGCAGGGGTGCATTAATTAATCTGGTAATTAAAGTTTAGTTAACATTCAGTTGGTCATATCTTTCACTTTGTTGCTCATTTCATTCCTGATATGTCAGAAAACCTTTCTCTGTCCATTTTCTGAGTGTTTCTGATATCTTTGTTTGCCTCTCTCACATACATTCTTTTAACTTCTTCATGCAGGCAGATCTGTGGATTGGCTCTTTAGGTGCTTTTTCCATTCAAAACTGTTTTTTCTGAAGTTACTAGGAACATAGTTTGATATTTATCCAAAGCAGTAATAGATTATAAGGTGCTTTTTGAGAAGATTTTTGCTCCTCAAAGTTGCCATAATTAACAAATTTGCTAGTTTTTCATAATAATGTTGATACTTATGAATGTCAGTTAAAAACAAATTCCTAACTTTTAAAGAGAGATAGATTCATATGGATTCAAAAGGAAATGATTCCTGGGAGGATAATCTACTCATTTAGCCTATTCATGCAAATCTTAATCTACTCACTACAAATTATATTTGGCATAGGAAAAACTGGCTTCAATTTCACTTATTTTTTGTCTTTCCCAGTATTAAATATTTGGTATCAAGGTACTCAAAACATGGTATACATTTGATTATAACCATAGCAGTTTAGAACATGGTTAAAAAGTTGTGACTTGGCAAAACTTGAGTAGTTGGCAAATATTTTGGACAAAAAAGAAAACACATATTTATAAAATAATCTTGAACGCATGCATAGTAAACCATAAAACTGATTGTAGAGAAATAAGAGATAACTGATACGTACTAACTTAGTAATTTAATTCATTCATTATTTTCTAGATAAAAAAAACAAAAAGTTCAATCCATAATTACACATCATTGATCATTAACTATTAATTTCACGATACTTCATATTTCATAGTTATTAGTTATTACTAATCGTTGTCAAGTTCTATTGTTCAACAGTCATATTAAGATCATAAATCTCAAACATCATGATCATAATGTCTTGAAAAGCGTCAAGATTCAAAACATATTGTTGTGGTCAGCAGCCACTACATCTCATGCTGCTACAGCTGCTGCTCCGTATTCTGCCACTTCTCCTCGTATGAAGAAAGGATAGCCATAACCTTTCATATAAAATTGGGCTCTAGTTGATGACAAAGTGGAATGCCTCTTGTAAGAATCCATGCAAAATGATATTTGAAGCAGTTGATGCCTTTGATCATGTCTCAACAATAATGACATTTGTCCTGTTTCTACCTTTAGAATTCCGGCTTGCATATGACATATCTAAAAAAAATGAATTTGTAATCCTAAGATAAAAAAGGGAAAATATTAAAAATTGAATATTATAAAATGTAAACCCTAGCAGCTAGCTAGCTGCTAAATAATAGAGAAAAAAAAATGATAGAACCTAGAATAAGAGGCAAAACAAAGAAAAAATCTATCTAAAAGTAAAAAATAGAGCAGGGATTATGCTAGGTTAAACTGCTACATACCTTGCAAATGCTACCAGAAAACTTGTTAGTCATCAAATCGATCCATGATCATGCAAAATCAATTCCGAATGCACTGAATCCTATCAATGTGATGAAGAAGTGAGAGGTAGAATAAGAAATTGTGAAAAAATGAAGTGTTGTGATGCTTTTCTGGCCATGAAATGTATTATATGTGTTGGACTACTGATTTTTTGCAAGTTAACTCACAAAAAACTCACCGAGTTTCTGCAAAAATTCACTGGCAAGTAAAATCATGAGTGACCTGTAATTTTCTAAGTACTCAGGAGTTGGCAACTTTTTAATCTAATTTTTAGAATGGCGCTCCCTGAAAAGATTTCTTGTCCCAAAGTTGCTATGAATAACAAACTTGTTAATTTTGCCATGATGGTGTAGATACTTATTGGTATGAGTTTAAAAACCAGTTCATAACTTTTGATGAGGCCTACACCTTTATGGATTCAAAAGGAAGCAATCTGATTTGGGAGTAATTGTATTTTGGCATAGGAAGGAGCGGCTGCAATTTCACTGATGGTTTTGTCTTTTTATAATATATTTATTTTTTGGTGGATTCAATCAGGTTGCATAGATATTGGCATCTCTGTCTTTAAGCAGATTACAACACGTTGAGTAAAGCGTACACCTATAACAAAATCGTCTTTCGACTAAGGTGCCATGAGTAGGACTATCCATTCCATCGAAATCACCTAGGAACTGAACCTGGCCCAATCACACCTTGGGGATTTGAATTTGGGTGGATGGTGTAACATACATCACATGGGTGATGATTGATATTAGTTGTATGTTATATGGATAGATGATGTGTGATGGATGTCTTGGCCATCGCCATACTTGGCTAAGGAAGTTAAGGCCGTTCAGCATTGCATGGAATGGTCACAAAGAGATCCTATTCTTTTGTAACAGTAGGTTGAGTTCCTAGGGATTGAGGGCCAGTTAGTATTGCATGGAATGGCCACAAAGAGATCTTACTCTTTTCTAATAGTAGGTTGAGTTCCCAGTCCACTGTATAGAAATAGCAATATCAATCACAATCAATTGATATTGGGCAGGGTAAAAATAACAAAATGAATTGACTCCTCAATTCATATATTATATTCTTTTGGCTCCTCTAATGTTAAGTCTCATATTAGGTGTCAAATTCAAAGTAGGTGGTAAAGATTGCAGATTAATTCATTATACTCCAGAATATTGGACCAAATATAT
>VDFB02350563.1:0-68100 GCA_007258455.2 Sequoia sempervirens
AGAATGGAGTGCAAGAAAGGAGGAAAGTAGGTCAAAGGAATTGACCAATTCTTAGGAGGAAAAGAAGAAGGATAAGAACCACAAGGCTTATGATTCTTATATGGAGGAACCTGATGTTGCCATGGAATAGGAGGCATAAATGATCTAGAATACACCCAATATATCCTTACTCTTATAGGTTTAAAAGACTCTGATGATGGAAAGAAAAATTCTCTAGTTTCAACAAAATCATGAAGGAGACATGCATACTATGATTCTAAACATGATGAACCACTCCAAAAATAGAGTGCCAGTTCAAAGTTTTTGTCTTTGGATGTTGACATGGAAAAGTGTTTTGGATGACATGGATGTGGGTTTTTGATGCTGCTACAATGATGAGAGTTCCTTTTGGAAGGTTGGTAAAGCTTCTTCAGTGATGGAAAAGAGTTTTTTTCTTATGTGCCTTCCCCCTTTCTACAAAGTGTAAGTATAACTTCCTAGTGAAGTTTTGAAATTAGAGTGAAACGAATGTCAAATGTAAAATTTGACTGAAATTGTAACTTGGCCCAAAGCTTGTTGCTCCCATTTTACTATAAATGGGAATTCAAGGCCAATTACATGGGTCTTTTGATGGTTAAGAATTCGATCTCATGTGAGGGAAATTTTGTTAATTCACACATAGACAAATAGAATAGTACTAAGTCATAGGGGCAACTTCTAGTTTGTAATAGGAATAATTGTTTTATAACAATGGCATATGAATGAAATTCATAAAATTTGGAACATTTTCTCTCCCATGTATTGTATTGCATTTAACATTATGAATTTAATGATCAAGGATATTTTATTTGTCTTCAATCTCTTCGGTTGAATGAGTAGTTTTGTTTCTACTTTGGTTCAAAGAATTGATTAAATGCTTAAATGGAATCATAGATCTCTATGATGGAGTATTAGGATTACTAAGTAGTATTTGTTCTAGCTATCTTGAGTTGTTTTATTGCAAATGAATATAGCAATAGTATTTAAATGCTAGTTTTATTTGCTGATGTATTAAAATTTATTACAAATATAAGTTTTTCACCCATGGATAAAGTAATTTTCTATTTGTTTGGTCATCTTTGAAGTTAATTGAGTCGATCTTACCTATCATAGAATAAATTCATATTAAAAATCAGTTACACACCGTAAATTTTTGTACTGTTGTATGAGATCTACTCATTCCTAGCTTCTAGATAATAATTTGTTAAAGGATCAGCCAAATCCTGGAAGAATTATGTCTATTTGCATAAGGTATGAATGTATCTATTTATTTCAATGTTTATGATAAAATGGCACAAGAGTATCATCTAAACATTGTTAGGATAACCCTCCTAGGTTTCATAGAGCCTGAAGTGTAGAAGTAAAGGCCTAGCAATCCTTTACTTGTTCATTGTCCAATCCTTACCTTTGCTTATCATTGAATTTTGGAAAATTCATAGGCATTTAGTGAGATTAAGTTTGGTTCTTACAAAATAACCAATAAAACCACCACTTGGAATTTTCCTATCATCAACACAACCAACTCCATTTGCATCTATGTAAGAACTAAGATTAAATTTAGTATCCTTTGGATACCACAAGCCATGATTCAGAGTGCCTTTCAAGTATTTGAATATCCTCTTCACTGCTACAACATGTGACTCTCTACGATCTTCTTGAAATATAGCCATAAGAAAAATTGCATGCAAGATTTATGGTCTAGTAGCAGTTAGATATAATATTCCTCCAATCATTAAACTATACTTGCTCTAATCATCCTTGGGGGATTTATCATTCTATCTTAGCATTCAACTAGTAACCATAGAGGTACATACCAATTTAGAATCTTCAATTCCAAACTTATTTGAGATTTCCTTGACATAATTTGATTATGAAATGAAAATATCTTTATCTATCTAATTGATTTGCAGCCCAAGGAAGAAATTCATCTCCTCAATCATTGACATTTCAAATTATTTCTATATCTCTTCTACAAATCTCTTACACATACCTTATTTTTCTCCAAAAATTATGTCATCAACATAGATAACCACAATCAAGATTTGATCTTTTTCAAATTTGAAGTAAAGATTGCTATATATGATACCTTTATTGAATCCTTTTTTTAGCAAGTACCTATCTAACCTTGAATATTAAGCTTTGGGAGCTTGCTTCAATCCATATAATGCATTCTTCAATTTGTAGACCATATCCATTTTATCTAATAACTAAAATCCTTCCAATTATTCTATGTATACTTCTTCTAATTCACCATTCAAGAAAGTAGAATTAAGATCCATTTTATATACTTTGAAATCCTTATGCTTTGTAAAATCCAAATTTGAGGGCTTCCATTCTTGCCCCCAGAGAAAATTTCTCCCCAAATTCTATTCCTTCTACTTGTGAGTAGCCTTTACACATAAGCCTTGCCTTTTCTCTTACTATTTCTCCACTCTCATTCATTTTTTTCAATAATAACCACTTAGTTCCAATCATATTCTTGTTTGTTGGACTTGGGACAAGTTACCAAGTTTTATTTTTCTCAATCTATAATAGTTCTTCTTCCATATCCTTTATCCAATACTCATCCTTGCATGCTTTGATCACTATTTTAGATTTAAATTTAGAAATTAAACATAGATTTACCTATTCTTTAGTGGATTTCCTTATTTTCAGTACACCTTTTCTCTTATAACCAATGGTTTGTTCTTTTGAATGATTCTTTTGCACATACTTAGGAGTTTTAGGAATATTTTCTAATGCTTCTTCCTCTTCAATTTGTACTTCTTTTTCCTTGGCTTTTTCTTCTTCTCTGCAAGAAGAATCATCTGATTCTTATCCATCTATTACCACTAAATTCTTTTATAGGTCTTCATCAACCTTAACACTTGGACTCTCAACAATATTTCTTAGCCTCTGTTTGTAGCACTCGTAAGCTTTTATTTTAGTAGAATATCCAACTATATAGGAATGAATTTGCACCCCTTGTGTAAATTTCCCTTTTGCATCCCATCACCTTAGAAAATCAAACCTAAAGGTGAAATTCCACATCACCCACCTTCCTTCCATCCACTTCACACCTATTTTGTGTGTTTGTGGGAGAATATTTGTTGGGGACGTGAGCACGAAAAGTGGACATATACATGGTGCACTACCATTCTTGATAGATTATTGCCTTTGGAGTCCATAGGAATGTTACACTCCTCATTGGGGATGAATTTGAATGCCTCTATGTCAACCAACCAACCCAAAAATGACTCTTTCCCTCTCAGTTTGGTCTTCAAATGCATCCATTTCACTATCCCTCCATCTTCTTCTTCACAATTCTAGTAGTTCACTTGATCTTTGTTGCATCTATTAAGCATACAATAGTTTGTTACTCCATAAATTCCATCCTTGTATGTGTTGTGCTACAATAGAAGTTGCGAGATTGGAGTCTTGTGAGACCTCCCTTCATCGCTGTTGCAGCCGTGTTGAATTTTCTAAGCTCATTGCCTTGCATTATCGCTTTATCAGCCTTGAGAGCCTTTGGATGGAGGTTGCATTGCAAAATTTTCCTTTCCCTTATTTTGGTTTGATAGAGTAGCATTGCATCTTTTGTAGTGCTTAGTACTTCCCTTTCTTCTTTCCTATATCATAGTTTCTACTTCGTGGCTTTTCTAGCTATCTATGAAGGTGGAAACACCAAAGTAGGGGTTTGACTAAGGAAAACCTCTATACAGCCCAAAAAAATTCCTCTCCTTCTTGTGTATAGGTAAACATGTGCATGGAGCTCACTGGAAAACTGGAGATTTATTGAGTTGATATTCATCACCCTTGTCTTCATCCACATTCTTTATCATTTACGTAGCTACTTTTCATACTTCATAGTTTTGTTTATTTCGTTAAAGCTAGCTAGCTAGATAGTTAATAGGTTCTTTGGTATTTAACATTGTAGTTCACTCTTTCTAGCCATATGGATGCTAGCGTGCAAGAGAGATGCCAACGTGCCACACTATCGTCCCATACCCACACTACCATTCAAGGATAGAGAGTTGTCTGAGGTGTAGTCTGAACTCTAGAAATTCGCTCATCTAGCCCCATTTAGAATTTTAGATTTTTAGAGTGACATAAGCACTTGAGAGTGCTCTCCATTCTCGATTCTTATCCTAAACACATGTTAGCTTGAGGTAGGTTAGGGAAGCCCTCTACTCTTGACTCTCTATGACTTGGAGCCTGGGTGTGGTTGGTCCCCCTCTCTTACATTTTTGGTGAACCTGACATGAACCATTTTGGATCCGTTTAGCAATGTTGAAGGGTCCTTCCCTTGTATCCTAGGAGTGTTTTAGGTGTGAATATTGTGAGGCATTTTGCATTGTAAGCCAACCTGTGACCCCTAGTGGCTTAGTTGAAAGGTTTTGTAGGTATTGCAGAGTGAAACCTTAGTTGTGTCACTATCTAATTGTAAGACCTTTGGGGACTCTATGAAAACCTAGTTTAGTGTATGTGATGGCTTCCTTTTTGCACCTGACTACCCATCTGTGCAAACTACAGGTAATTCTCATGGTATAAATTTCACCTCGCAGGACCTACTGATGGGTTATAATAGAGATCCATCTACTCTTTACATCCCCACATGAATCAATGGAAACATTGTAACAAGTGTTCTTGTTAACCTGGCATTTCAGGTGAGTATTATAACTTAGGAGATTATGTTGATTGATTTCCTACATAAAGATGGGTATGATGCACCTGAAATTACCATCCATACACAATGTATGTTTTGTACCTCCCCTTGGTAGCATCACCTTGTCAGTCCTCATTGGACCTAGTAAGTAAACTTTCTCTTTGACATTATCTCAGGGTTTGAACTCTATGTGAAACTTGGTATCCCCTGGTTAGTTACTATGAGTGCATTTCCTTCAGTGGTACATAAATATCTAAAATTTATCAGTGAGGCTCTAGTGCACGTAATCTGTGACACGTATTATTAACCATCAGTTGCACTTGTTAGCTATTCTATAGAACACTTTTTTCCTACACCCATTGGTTTGCTTCCTCTTAGGACAAAAATCTTATACTACACCTATGTGAAGTATAGGAAAGGGTGCTTAATGCCTAAGGGGAGGTACCTACCATATCATTATGTTGTCTCACATAAATCTTGTTTGAAAGCTGATAGTGATGCCACCATGGCCTAGAGAAGGGAAGAAGAGAAGTTATCTTAAGGTTCTTATTCCTCCTCTTCCATTTTCCATCCTATCGTTTCCTCTCGCCCTTCCTATTATGGAATCATTAGATTATTCTCCTCATTTGTGGGAGAACCCTATGGTTCCCACTTGGAAAAATCCCAAGCATCCTGCATTTGAACTTCCCATTCTTCCCAAGGTGCCTATGCCCCATTCAATATGGTGGAAGGAAGGGTCCCTATGGGGAATCCTCTATATCTTGACCTTTGTAGCCTCCTACCACTCCTACTCCTAAGGAAGTGAATGGGAAGAGGCCCACCACCAAGGAATTAGAGCTGATTCCACCCACTACTATTTCAACCTCTTCTCAATCTCTCCCTCCTACTCCTATCTAGGAGTCTCTCCCTCCACTAGAAATGGCCATAATGGACACTCTAATGGCTGAGTAGGGGCCTTCTATTTCATTTCAACTTCCTATCTCTAGCTCTCGGAGTCACAGAAACTACCTTGCGTGTGAGCACAATCATCAAAAAAAGTCTCTAGTGGCTAAGTAGGCCACTTTGTAGAGTAAGGAAGGGGAGTTGACCATCCTTCTTTTAGGACCTCCTATTCTCTCTTCCTATCTCATCCCCTCTGCTTCATTTCAATCAAATTTGGTAATGCTTATGGCTCTTGCTGTGAGCTTGAACACCCTTAACCCTAAAAGGGTCCAGGTGTTTATTGCTCCTTTGGTCGAGCTACCTCTTTTGATGTCCCTCCAAGAAATCCCATCATTCTCTAAGCTTGCAGACATGTTTAACACCTCGGTGGTTTTCGCCCAAAATATTTCTTTCTCCTCTACACCTTTTTCCTCATCTGTTGGGGTCTCACACCCTCTGATGAAGTGGAAGGTGGAGGATATCCCTGCTAGAAATGGGGGTCAAAAGAGGAGTCCACCCTCCTTAAAGGGTGGTTTTGCATTAGCATACATTGTCCTTGTGATAGAAGAAGTTTCTGCGTCCCCTAAATTTATCACTGCTCCCAAGTCACTTGATGAGCCTAGTAGTGAATCTCGGGCACCACCTCCTTTCCTATTGAGGTAACACATAACACTCCTATGAAGTGCATGCTTAACTCTTTAGATGAGGTCCAGACACTTTCAATGATCCTCACAAAATTGCTGAAATTTTCTCCACAACAAATGAGTGGAGGAGACCACGAAGAATCTCCTTCCTTGGCTCTTATTGTGGGGGGGTCGGAGGGTTTCCCCCTTGATATTTCACCCTTTTAGGATTGTCTTCCTTCCTCGTATAATGATCTAGATTGGGAGGCTGATGACCTCTTGGTTGATTAGTGTTAGGGGGTACCTCTTCTTTACCTTTAGATTAGTTGTGTGTTTGTTTTGATGTGTTCCCTCATGCTTGTGTTATGTGTTCTTGGATGATCCTTGTCACCCCTATAGGTGCTTGGATATAGGAGTTATTATGTGATGTAAAACTTCCTCTATTTGTGGCATCATTGTTGATTTGTTATGTGTATTTATTTTCGATGAATTGGTGATGATCCAAAGTGTTGGGGAAATTTAGGCTTCACACCTAATTTTTTATTTTTATTTTTTTCTTCTCATGAATTCTTCATATGGCCTAATATAGTAGGGGGTTGATAACAGTTCACTAAATATACTATTATTATACTTACATATATTTATGAGCAACTTTGACCCTGAAATATCAAACTACCCCTATGCCCTTTGTTTGCGATGTTATTGTCTCTTTTTGCGATTTTGGGTTATCTTTCTCTCTTCTTTTCTTGAGTTGTGATGTTGTGGTATTCATGTGTTGTACCTTGTGTGTGTGACAATATCACCACGGTGACATCTCCCTATGTCCTACGGGCCACAACATCACTTTTTTATTCTTTCTTTTCTCTCCTTAGGATGTCATGTTCCTCTATGTTCAATACACACCATCCTAAGGGGGGGATATCATGTCAAATTTGATTTTCAGAAAATGCATTCATATACAACAAATCTTTTCCCAAATATCTTTGTGAACTTTTTTAAAAACCACATTCTCAACAAGGACCCCTAACAGAACATGTTTCCTTCATCATGGCTTTGGAAAGAAAGAACTTGAAAAACTTTCCTTCAAGGAGGGAGAAGATTTTCCTATGGGAGAAGCCTCAACCTTACTCTTGTGAGGGGGAATTTTCTTCCTTTCAAATTCCTTGATGAAATGAACATCTTTCAAAAGGATTCCTTGATGTTGAATTGATTGCAAAAAAACATACTTGCACTTTCATATAGCGTGTCCCTTGAGTGGACCCCTCTTCTTTTGAAGGGTTCCCAAGGGACCAATTTGAAATCTCTTCCTTCAAATTTTTGATTGTCTATGTGATTGTCTGTTTGTTTTACTGTGTGGATTCCTTTCATTTTCTAACATGTTTTATCTGTAGATTAACATGTTGCTTTGTAGTTGTGCTTGTGAAGCTTCTTTATAGTATAACTCTACGGAGTCCCCTTTCATTTAGCTTCCTTCATCGGAAAGTACATAGGGGAATTCTTTCTTTGTAGGTCCAAGGGCCTATGAAGCACTTGCATCCTGCAAGATTTTTCCATCATTGGTTTACTGGCCTCTAGTGTACTTTGTTCAACTTTGTAGTTTTGTGGAGCTACAGAGTCCTTTTTTTTTAACCTCGTCATGAGAGAGTACCTATGAAATCCTTTCCCTACCCTATACTTTCAAGCTCGAAAAATTGTGGTCTACTTCCTCGATGGTTTAGGTATACATTTCTAACTTTGTGATCTACTTTATCAAACACTCATCAATACTCGTGCTTGCTAAATTGGGGGAAAATTGTATAAGAAAAAATTTGCACCCCTTGTGTAAATTCCCCTTTTGCAACCCCTCACCTTAGAAAATAAAACCTAAAGGTGAAATTCCACATCACCTACCTACTTCCCATCCACTTGGTAGAAATTTTGCATGTTGGTGGGGGAATATTTATCTGGGACATGAGCACGATGCACAAACATGTGCATGGTGTAATACCATCCCTGATAGATTCCTGCATTTGGTCCACAAGAATGTTACACTCATTGGGAACAAATTGTAATGCCTCCATGTTGACCAACTGACCCAAAAACGTCTCTTTCCCTCTCATTTCGGTCTTCAAATGCATCCATTTGACTCACTCCATCTTCTTCTACACACTCATTCAATATTCTTCTCAAATTTTCTAGTAGTTCACTTGATTTTTGTTGCATCCATTGAGCATTACAAAAATTTGTTACTCCATCAATTTCATCCTTGTACATGTTGTGTTGCCATAGAAGCTGTGAAGTTGGAGTCTTGCGAGACCTCCCTTCATCACTACTATGGTCGTGTCAACTTTTCCAAGCTTGTTTCCTTGCATTCTCCCTTCATTGGCCTTGAGTACCTTTGGGTGGAGGTGGTATCACATCATTTATCTTTCCCTTATTATGGTTTGATAGAGTAGAATTTCATCTTTTGTTCTATTTAGTACTTCCCTTTCTTCTTTCCTTTATCACAGTTTCTACTTCATGGCTTTTTTGGTTGTCTATGGAGATGGAAACATGAAAGTGGGTGTTTGACTTAGGAAAACCCCTATACAACCCAACATATTTCTACTCTTTCTTGTGTGTAGGTGAATGTGTGTGTGGAGCTCGCTGGTGAATTGGAGCTTCAGTGAGTTGATATTCTTCACCCTTATCTTCATCTACCTTATCATCTTTGTAACTACTTTTCATACTTCATAGATCTATTTATTTCATTAACGCTAGTTAGCTAGGTAGTTAGTAGGTTCTCTAGTATTTTAAATTGTATTTCACTCTTTCTAGCCATACAGATGCTAACGTGCTACAGAGATGCCAGTGCGCCACACTGTCATCCTAGACCTGCGTTTCCATCCTTAGAAAGATAATTGTTTGAGGAGCAATCTGAACTCTAGAAATTGACTCATCTAGCCCCATTTATACTTTCAGATCTGTAGAGTGACATAAGCACTTGAGAGTTCTCTTCATTCTTGATTCTTATCCTAAAAAACCATTAGCTTGAGGTAAGTTAGCTCATCCCTCCTCTCTCAGCTCTTCATGACTTGGATCCTTGGTATGGTTGGTCCCTCTCTCTTATATCAATGAAGATACCTTCATTAGATCTTGCATAAAATTTTCCTAAGTTTCATCTCTTTTGATATAGTGTTTGTTTCCAAACATTCTAAAGTGTTTGATAGTAGGAATCCTTCCATAACATAGCTCATAGCAATTATTTGTGTTGTTTTCTCTTTCTTTCACTCTATTAATTATATAAACAATAGTATTAATTACTTCTCTCTAGTAGACTTCTGGTATATTTGATTCTCTCATCATTATCCTTGCAACTTCTTGAACAGTCATATTCTTTCTTTCAACCACCCCACTCTACTAAGGAGTCCTAGGGGTAGATAAATTTCTCTTTATTCCATGATTCTCACAAAATATATTGAACTCATTAGAGGTGAAATCTCTACCTCTATTAGATGTCAAGCACTTGATTTTTCAGATTCATTTAATTCTCAACATAACTTTGAATGCTTTAAACTTATATAGAGCTTTTGATTTTTCATTGAGAAAATTAACCCATATCATTTCAAAATAATCATCAATCAACAACATGAAATAATTTTCACCTTGAATAATTTTACTTTGGTTGGACAAAAAATATCCCTATGCACCAATTCCACTAGTTTGATAGAAGATTTTTCTTTTATTTTGAAAATTTTTCTTGCTTTCTTTCTAACATGACATTCCTTACAGACAACATTGATAGGCTTTGTAATCTTTGGAAAATCTCTCATAGCTTGAATTGAACTTATTCTCACTAGGTTATCAAATTTGAGGTTACACATTCTTCTATTCCATAGCCAACTCTCATTGATCTGAGTTATGAAATAATAATCATCAACACCTTTAAGTTGATATACACTTCCATCTGTCCTTCTTCTAGAAAAAACAATAGTTTTGGAACCTTTTCTAATCTCACAAAAATCATCTTGAAACATAAGATTGTATCCTTTGCTACACATTTTTGGAATACTCAAGAGGTTATGTCTTAAACCCTTAACATAAAGAACATCATCATCACTATTCTCACCATAAAAATTAATTGAACCTTTTCCACATATCTTAGAAAACATTTATCATCACCAAACCTAACTAGTCCTCCTTCATATTTTCAAGTTTAACAAACTTACTCTTTTCACTAGTCATATAATTAGAGTATCCATTATCAATGATCAAGTAGTTCTCCTATCTAGCATGAAAAGTAGACATCAAAGATCCTTCAACTTTAGCACTTACTTCGAGAGCACTTTCCTTCGCACATTACTCAAATTTAGAAAAAATAGTTTAATATTTTAATGTAGTGAACAAGCATTCACCATCCCCATCATATGCATAATCAGATTGATCATAGTATATACTGGCATCTTCTCTAATATAATAGATTTTCTTAATCATCTTACCTTTGTTCTCCTTATTTTTGTCATTCAAAGCTCTCTATGAACATCTTGAAGATTAATGACCTATCCTTCCACAACTTAAATATTTGAAAGGAAACTTACCTTGGTACTTTCCAGTACCCTTTTTCATACTTCTCACAAAGTTAGCTTCCACATCATCAAGATCTTCCTGATCTGATATTTCAGTCTTCTTTGATTTCCTAGCCTTAAAAGTAGTCTCAACTTTTTCATTTGTTAGACCAAATTCTCTTATTTCAAAAGTAGTTAAAGAATCATATAGTTGATCTCTCGAATATTTTTTCAAATCTTTAAATTCATCAATAGCATAAACTTTATGAATATAAGATTTAGCAAGAGTACTGAGTGCCTTCTTTACCAGTTCTTCTTTTAGTTCTCCACCAAGACTTCTGATAGATTTGAAAACTTCATCCACCTTCTACATGTAGCTTGCAGTATTTTCATCTTCATATATCTACAAGGTCTCAAACATAATATTAAGGCTTTGCATCTTATCTTGCTTGACCTTTTCATCTCCTTCATAAATGCTTTGTAACTTTACCCAAATTTCTCTAGCAATTTTTACATTCATAACTTTAACCAATTTTGAATTAGCAAGACCACCTATGAGAGAATACCTTTCTTTACCATTATTTTCATAGGCCTTGATCTCATCATTAGTATTTGGACCATTTATAGGTATAGTATATCTAGTCTCAATATACTTCCAAATTTTAAATCCAAGAAAAACTAGAAAACCTTCCATCCTTGTCTTCTAGAATGCATAATCTAATCCATCAAATAGAGGAACATATTTCTTATGTGTCATCACAAATCTACCTCAAGTATCTAAGCTTTCTTCCAAGGAACCTTACTATGATGCAAATTATTGAATGCACAAGACAACTAAGAGCCTGGGGGTGAATCAGTTGTAGCTTAAAACTTCAAAACCCTCACAAACATCCAAATCCAAATTAATTTAATTAACCCTTAATTTGTTAGAGTGGTTTATCATGAAATAAAATAATAGAAACATAACCAAAGCAACACAATGCACAAAGAAACACCAGATTTACATGGAAAAACCAAGGGAAAAACCATAGTGAGGATTAGCTCACAATATAAAGTAATATCAACACTGATTACAAAGGGATCACTACCAAAGGGCTCATTTCCCAAAAGAAAGAAATGCTCACTTCCAAAATAGAAGATAAGATAGAGAAGAATGTTATAGTGAGAAATCCATCTCAATGCAACAAAAATGTATACCTATGCACCACCAACACCTTCATAGTCTTACTAAAGATTGTGGAAACATTCTACTCATTGCATCTAGTAATCTACAAAATGAAAGCTCATACTATAGTATATAACTTCACACCGTAAAACTCTACAATTCACATCATTCACATCTATTTTTGCATCCCTCAATGACTTAACACATTTATACCATATTGATCCTTGAAAATACTCTCCAAGGTCATTTATGTACCTCAACCATGTAAATTCAAATTAGGTTGGCACCAAAACATTCTTACGGTGGAAAGGAATGAAGGAAAACTACAAAACACCTTAAATTGGACTTAAATCCACTTATACATGCCACACCACACTTCCACAAACAACAAAGAAACTCTATAATTAGTGTAAACACCAAAGGTTAACCAAAGCCATGTTAACACCATTGAAATTTAAGTACATGCTTCCTCAAATGCAAATATGACTCACAAACCACACACCATTTTTGAACACAATCTAGAATTTTCCACAAACACCTTGAAATCTAGCTAATTCCTTTGCAATAACTTTCACTTTAAGCATGTACACACCCATTACACTCAAACAACTTTTCCATACAATGAAACTCAAGAAAATGAATTTCAAAGAATTAAACCTCAAATAACTTCAACTGAAGAAGGATACAAACACTATCAGAACCCTTCTAGATCTACAAGACCTAAAACCATACTACAAATAAATATGGAGCACAAATATTTCTCTCAATCACCCCTATAATACATAGTTCACACACTGGTGAACACAACTTCCTATTCATAAGGATCAAGCACAACAAATTTTAGATGTAACACCTCTAAACACCTTTGATCAACATATCCAAACCACACAAGGAGATCTTCAACATAGAAGAAATGTGGAGCCAAAATAGAACAATAGTCTACCACATAAAACACCACTACAACACAATATTTCCTCTTTTTATTCAAATTTTCTCCAAAGCACTTGTAAACCAAGCACTAGAGACACATCCTCAACATTTTCATCACTTCCTCATCATTACCAAGATATCTACATCATATAAACTAAAAAATACATCCATAGATAGATGCTTAGCAAAGCAACACTAGAGGTTGACACTAGTAACTTATTGTAGACATACAAAATTAGCATCATTCACATTCATCCATTCATCAGGTAAAACAAGTTCATGAATCCATTCATCAAATAAATCAAGTTCATTTAATTCAATCTCTAAGGATCATCCATTTAAATTGAATAAATTAACTTTATTTAATTTAAGCCTATCATTACCTCATTTGATTAAATAAATCAATTTTAATCATATCCTAACATTCCATCTTTTATAAAACATCTCCTAAGTTCATCTCCTTCAAATTTATTAGCCTTTATCTCACATCATCCTTTTAATTAAATAAACCAAACTTTATTTAATTAAATCTAAAATTCATATTCCTCCATTTTGATTTAAATAAATCAAAGTATCTAAGTCAAAGGGGTCAAAATCACCTAATCCTTCACTAATTTAATCTAATCCTGATTAATCTAATCTAATCACCAATCACATCCTCTAGCTTTTCCCACTTGCACAAATAATGCATTTTAATTCATTTATTAAAATCCTCATTTTCCCTCAACAAGGCATCTTTGGAGAATATTCCTCAATTTTTAATTTGAAAACAAGTTGACTTGTCCCTTCCAACATGCCAATAAATCCCCTCTTACATGTCCCCCACTTGGAATTTAAGTCTCTTTTTCCCCCTCCAACAAGCCAAATTTGAATTTTAAAAGGCCAACTAATCTCATTTATTGGCACATTGACCAAAAATTGCACATCCTCCATCCACTGACAAGGTTAGAAGTGGCTCCTTCTTATTGGCTAAATATTTATCCCACATTGCTCTCTTTTGGGCACTCTTTCAACTTGAGATTCTATAAATAGAAGGCTTATTCTTCAACAATCCATCCACAATCTTATGCAAAGTTACTCTCTTCAATTGAGAACTAATTTTTCCCACTTCATAGCATCTTCAAAAATCTTCATTATTTGAGTTTTTCAAGGATTGGGAAAGTGTCATTTATCACAAGTGACACCAATCCACTATGGAATAGGTGTGCATCATGTCTATTTCATGCTTCTAAGTAGTTTTATTTTGTTCTCTTGTTTGAGAGGCATCATGCATTATTTCATAGGAGTATTCATATATTTGCATGTGTATGAACTAACCCCACTAATGAGTGTTGGAGATTAATCATTTGCAGATTTAGAGGTGCTCACTTACTAATGACAACATAATGAAACAAATCAAATCATAATTAGAGACAACAACCAACTTATCACACAATTACAAAAATATACTTCTCATATAGTTTACACCAATGACTTGTTGACATCAATAACAACACCAACCATACATACTTGCAACATAGACAATGTTCTTGTGGCCATAGAAATCAAAGATCACATATTGAGATATCTAGATTTAGCATCTAGAGATTAAGCCATTTGAGGATTCTTTAAATCATTCCAATCCTAGATGTAGGAAAGAGAAATAATACCTAAGAGTGTGGTTGAAAAGTATAAGAATGATATTATTTTCATTGTAAGTAAAGAATGTTGTATGATGGAAGTTGTGGAACCAAGGAAAATATGGGTTCCTGAAATGGGATATGAGGTAGAATACAATGTGATCACGAGTCTTTCTGATCACATGTTGATAATGCCAAGAGATCCCAAAGAAGAGATATTTTGGACATATGAGGAGAAATCTAGTGTTGTGCATATGGAGCACAAATCAAAAGAAATCAAGAGGAATGTGGAAAAGATGAAGGAATAGATTGTAGAAATGATATGATTACCAAAGGGAATTTTCAAAGAAGCAAAGAGCATATCCAAAACTCTAATTGGTACCCCAAGCACAAGAAGGTCTACTAGGACCTCTACCCCTTCTCTAATTTTTCTAAGCCCTCTGGGACTAAATCTACAGTTGATTTGTAAAGAAAAGAATCTTTTAGTGCCCCTACAAAACAAAAGATTCTTCTATAGAAGAGAAGAAAAGAGAAGGAAAAAAAGAGCAATATGTAAGTGTGAATGTAGATGAGAAGGATGAAGAAGAATTACCATAATTGGTTCAAAAGAGAAAAACTCATTTTTCTCAAGTAGATACAAGTGTAAAGAAATAAAATTTTGACATTATGGACACTAACACTGAAGGAGAAGTGGAGAAAGAGAAAGAAGTATTCATGATTCATATGAGGGAGAAGTCTAAAATAAAATCACCCAAAGAAAAAATAAAAAAGGATAATTCCCCTTTGGTAAGGAAACATAATTGTATGAAATTAGATGAACTATTTAATGTTATAGTTGAGCATGAGATGTTGGAATAGACTGCTACATTATATCCCATTGCACATGACACTGATAAGTTAAAAATAAAAGAGACAATAGTTAGGTATATAGTAAAATTTGATGTCAGAATGGAGAATATAGAAAATCAATTACATAGACATCTAAGAGGTGCATTATATGGAAGAAGATAGGAAACAAGTAATGAAGATGTTAGAATGAGAAAAATTTCTTTGGAAAAAGTTAGTTCTCCTCTTATAGATGAGGATAGAGATAAATTAGCTCAATTGTATAGCAAACAGTTCAAGACTAAGCAAAGAGTTACCACCCTAATGAGTAGGGACAAAGAGGATATTGAAAGATTAAGAAATGAAACAATAAAAAAGGTTTTCAATATAGAAAAGGAGCTAGGAATGTCTCTAGACAACAAACAACAATTGTAATATGATGTATCTATCCCAAAAGTGATTGAACTAGAAGATGCACAACATGAGCATGCTCTAGAACATGAACATGTAGCTGAAGGAGAAAATGTGCAAGAAAATGTTACTGATGATACTCCTTAGGTAGAGTAAAATGATGTTGGAGTATAAGAGGATGATGAAATGCGCAAGGAGGAAGTGCAAACAAAGAAAAAATAGCTCCCTATAGATGTCAAGGCTGATAGTGAACAGATAAATGAAGACAAGAAAGATGATTTGGACAATTTAGAGGAACAATTTTTTTAAAATTTACCTCTCCCAAAAGATAAAGTGTCTGAAAAATAAGAGAATAATGCAAAGGAAAAAACTAGCATTTGGTGACAAGGAAAAGGCCAATGAGAAAAAGGAAGAGGAAAGCATAAAGGTTGTTTGTGAACCCTCTGGTGATTCACTCAAGGGTATGTTAGACATGTAGTTGAAATTCAAGTGTGCTATAATTGCACAATTGCTACCACTTCCTTTAATGCAGGGTCAAGTGGACATGGGAAAAATCTCTCCCCTACAGAAGCTTCAAATTGGTGATGTGTTTCATGCTTCTATAAGGAAGGAAATTATTTTTGTAGACACTAAAACATTACCCAAGCTTGTGAATGCCATTTTTTTTGTATCGATCTCCTCTTTCTTCCCTACATAATTAAATATTTTTTAGTCATTTAATTATTTTATTAATTAAATAATTTTAATTATTTAATTAATTACTCTTCCCTTCTATATTCTACTTTCAATTAATTAAATAAATTAATGTTTGTTTAATTACGTCACTAACATTTCGATCTATTGTTAAATAATTATTCTAATTATTTAGCTATTTAATTAGCCTTTTTCTATCTATTATTAAATAATTGATCCACATTATTTATTTAATGTCTCTTTCCTATTTGCTCCATTTTAATTAAACAATTGCATAATAATCATTTAATTAAATTCTCATTTTCCATTTCCTTCCAAATTAAATAATGACATGGATTATTTGATGGCCCACATTCTCTCCCTAATTAAATAATTATATTATTTAATTTCCTCCACTACTTTCACTCCACTTTCTCAATTGAATCTTGACCGTTGATTGCTTTCAGTTTTTAGAGAATCTTGACCATCTATCTGTAGCCATCCCTAGCTCACTACTTTGTGGTGCATGAAACCTCAACTGTTGATCTTGGAATCTTATAGACTATTGATCTTGTTCATCTGTTTGAGAATCTTTTCTATAAAAAAAGGTTGTCTGTTTAATTTTGGTTTTACAAGCACATTTTCTCACAAAATATTGCCATTAGTCATTGTCATTTGCAAGTACTTAGACACACCAACATCTGAGGGAAATTCTTGCAACTTGAGAAGAATGGAGGAGAAGCGATGAATAAAATCAACTTCAGCATGGGGAGTTTAGATTAGCTTTGTTATTCATTTTTCTTTTCATGTTCATTGTATTTTCTTGTTTTGGATTTGTGATTTGGCTTAGATTTTAGGTAAAGTGGTTGCTACTTGGTCTTATCCTTCTTTATTCATGAGTTTTCCCCTTCCTTACATTGGTGAACTAAACATGAATTTGAAAAAAATTCACAAAAATCCATACTTTTTTTTCTTTTTTTGTTGTTTTGCATGTTTGTGAGCTACAATCGTAAGATAGTGAGCCATATTTGTTGGATGAGTGACAAAAAATTGAATAATGATGCATTTTCATATTCCTGCAATGCAACTACCGAAAGCTAGTACAATGCATTTAACACATGGTGAGTTGCATCTATAGAGTTAACCTCCACAATTGTAGCTCCATTCGCCACATTCATTATTTCTTAAACTGCATCTGTGCAATGCATTCATTAACCAAAATGATGCATTTTAATGATATGGTAAAACATCTCAATTTTTAATTTTCTCTAAGTTTTTCTTTTTGGTTTTCATTAGGTTAGAGATTTTGGTGTTACTAATCCTTTGTTTGTAGTGTGTGGCTTATGTTTGAGAGAATATATTTTCATTTTAAACTACTAATCCATCTTATATAGGATTTTTGTTTATCTTCATTTAAGAGAGGAAAATTTTGATTTTTTAGGCCTAAAATAAATCAATATCTTTTGTTAATCAGGTACATTTTATTTTGGGTTAAAATGAAAGACTTTCATCTTCACATTTCATTTTGGGTTAAAACAAACAACAACTTGCATTTTGTTTTTTCTTTCATGTTAATTAGGCATATTTAAATGTGGGATTAAAATTAGTCATTATCTTTTGTGTTTGGTGTCCTTGCACAAGTTTTGTGTTGTAGAACCCAATAGGGTGTAATGAAAGTATATTCTCCTTTTGTGCTTCATGTGATCTTGGGTGTATGAGAAATCACTCCACATTATCTTTTTCTTTTGTAGAAGGGCCTAACAATTGAGACACATCCCAATGGAGAACTCATTGGTGACACAAAGCGGTTTTTCCCTCAGGCCACTATATAAAAGGGATAAGATGAAAGTCAAGTCCTAACTAGCGTTAGTTTTTTCTATATAGTGTGAATTGAGTGGGGAAGTACTCACATTTACATATGGTATATTAATGTACCATAGTAGGGTTGGTTAAAGCCTTAAGTGGCTTGTTGGATGCTTGCAAGGAATCATTCCCCTGAGTTGTGACTAGACACCTTCTTATTAGCCACCCTTTTGATTAAGAATATTTGGTATCACCTTCTTACTCACCATACAACTCCCTTGAGATGAGACAAAAATCCCTGGCTTACTATAAGCTACTTGTTTACTTGTAGCTTTCTAAGGACAGGGTGATTGTGTCATCCTTCTAGTCTTAGAGGCCCCTAGCTATCCTCTCTCACAAAAAAAAGAGTGAATACACCCCCTAAAGGTGTCCCTACACTTACATCAAAGGACATTCCAAGTTATGGGCCTAAAAGTGTTGTCATGGGCCCTTTACCTTAGGGATAGGAAGTGCTTGATGTTTTTTTTATTTTTCTATACTAGTGGAAATTGGGCTGAATAACCCTTGAACATATACATATTTGCATAGGGATTTGACCAATGAACAACCAAAAATCTATTTTTAGAGTGTTTACTATGTTTTCAATCACATTTCAAAAATCCCCCAAAATGAAAATTATTCAAAAACACCAGATTTTATTCAAACAAACTATGAAGTAGAATTGTCAAATAGTGAACAAGAACTATTAAATAGTGAACCACAACTGTGTAACACAAATATGAAATGTACACTGCATCTGTGAGAGTAATCCACAACTACAGGATCATAAAATTTCTAAGAAATCTCCATCCAATCTTAGTCCTCGTCACATTCTAATAGTGACCTTACATTTTAATTACATACTTGCTTAGTTTAACCAATCCATTTCATCATATTCATCTAGGTTTCCTTAGGTTGCATTACCTACCTTTCATTGCTTAGTTAGTCTTAGATTATTCTTAGCTTTAGGAACCCTTCAAATTTTAGATTAGGTCTTCCATATCTCGTATCAGTCCATGGTCACACTTCTAGATTGTTATTGACCTCATATTTCCATCAATCAATTGTCAATTATCATTGGGTTTCAAACTTATGTCTTAGTTTAGACCCACCCTTTTCCAAATCAATCATCACCTTTTCAACATTCATTTTCTAGGGTATCGACATTCTAGTTGGCTACCTTGTTCTACCATTGTTTGGTTAGCATTTTCTTTCTTAGGTCTAAAGGTGCATCCCATTAGTTTCATTTGGCATACCTTAATTTTAGTTGCACATCATAAACCTTATTCATAATCTCATTTGGTCTGATTGCATATCATATCCATTGTTCATAAGGTCATTATCACCATTTCATTTCAAACCTTAGTCTTAGGTGCATTCACATTTGACATCCTCATACCTTTAAAAATCCAAGAAAATCACAAAAATATTGCACAGTCTCATCCCCACCTTGCATTATCAATCCTTAGGTTGCAAATTATGTATGGTTCAAACAAGGTCATGAAGGAAAATAAAGGGCATGGATTCTTCAAGTGATCCCCTTTTTAATCTCACTAGTGAAATGAACCTTGGGTCAAATTCAAATCCACCTTGTATATCACAAAGGAAAACTCTAAACCCATTTTCCAATCTAACATTAGAAGAAGTCAACAAAGGTTTAACCCCTCAAGAAATTTGATGGGGTCATTTTAATCCTCATCATTTAATTTATCAATCCAAGGTGTTGTCCATGGCTATATGCAAGAGAGAAAGTAGAAAACTTGCTTGACAGTCAATTCTACTTGCACAAATAAATCATATTTGCATGAAAGTAAAGTTGCATGAAAGGGAACTAATCTTAAATCCTATTTGCATGAAAGTAAAGTTGCATGAAAGGGAACTAATCTTAAATCCTATTTTCATGAAAGGAAAGTTGCATGAAATGGAAATTATCTAAGGAATGCTTGCATGAATTGAAAAGACTAAACTACTTCACAATTGCTGGAAATGAAAATCTTTCTAGGATTCAAATTTAATCTAGAAATCTGGAATTACATTGTTGGTAAATGAAACTAGATCTATCCTATTTCCTTAGGCTAAAACAAGCCTTTCTGGGTATGTGTAGGATAATGATGGGCCAAAAAGTGGCAATATGATGGGTATGTGGCTGATGACTACATTTTTACCCAAAATTGATGAAACGAAAAGGGTTTTTAAAGAAGATTCTCAGCTTTCCACCAATATAAATTATGCTTTACTTTGAATTTAATAAGTAATTATTATTCATTTTCTATTCAAATTACAACTAAAGTCCTGATTAATAGGCTGATTGAAAAACATCTATAGCTTGCAAATGGTATCACATTTTTTGAATCCAAAACATGTGTCACATTCTATGCTTCACATACTATAGGATTAAAAAAAGAAAAATTGAATTTCATGAAGTTAAGGTGGTCAGACATATGAGTTTTTATATTTTTTTAAAATTTGTAATAAAAAATTGATAATTAATTATTTACTTAGAAAAAGATTACAAAAAAATATGCATCACATTGGGGCATGAGTCATCTACATATATCTAAAATATTATAAAAAAATATTATCATTTTATTGTGGTTAGGGTGGTCAAACAGACACCTACTTCTTATTTTTTCCCTGAAATTTAAGTACCACTCCATTGAAATTTCAAATTTTCACCAAATAGATTTTTTTTTTTTTGAAATAAGCCTAGTAGTTTATAAGCTAAATTCAATTTTCTACAGATTCTATTCTTACATATTTTTGAAATAATATAGATAACTTATTCAAATTTTTACGTCAAGTTGCTTAACTCTAATTTTTCTGATTTTTTTGCCACTTAAGGGCCTATTTTTTCCATGATGATCCTGCACATACCCTTCTAATCCCATCATTTTCATCAAATGATTAAATTTAATTTATAGAATTCATATTCTATATCTATCCAACCAATGCACTAAGAATGTGGATCCAATATCCTATTTTTGAGGGGTTGTTTATAAAACTTTAAGAAAATTGAAGTTGCTGTCCTCCATCACACCACTTTTGTCTCAAACATTTTCTGATACATATTACTCCTTCCCTACTATAAATAATGCCAAATTCTCAACATGGTTTTTAGAAATTCAAATATACTTTCTAGATCATTTTGAAGTTTTGAATTTTGTTGAGAAACGAGGGAGATATCTCTATTTTACTAAGACTACAATTTTGACAATTTTTGAGCACCTGATTTTTAGGAAGTCTTCAAGTTTGAATGTGAATGAAGGAATTATTCTTTAGTTCAGTTAAACAAATCATTGATCCTTAGCATGAATAACATACTATAATCATGCAAAAACATTTGAGTGATGTGGTAACTTGAGTTATCTTTGGTGGAAGAAGGAAGCATGAAATTTAATAACTGTGAGAGATCTTTGAACTCAACATGAAACAAATACTCATCCCATTAATTTAGGAATGATTGATGCTCCATGATTTTGCATGAATGTAGGAGTGTGCTAGGAGTCTTCTCTATCTTCTCATTATTTCTTCAAAGACTTCTAAAGCTTTCAGGAGTTAACTTCCTCAAGTGTCTAGAGCTCTCTGCTGCAAGTGTCTATGAAGCTTTTTCTTACCATGAGTTATTTAATAATTCATTTATCTATATTATATCATATTAAACACTTCATGGAGACATATTAGAGGCAATTTTTTGGATCACATTTAATTACAAAAAATAAATCAAACATTTACTTTATATTCTACTTTAAACAAGCCAAATAAATTTCAATCATTACTCAAATCCACTTTAACACTAATGCATTAAGAAGAAATAGATGATTTTATTTGATAAAATATGAGACAATTTATGGTCTCATCAAAATTTATGAAGGATTACAAGACCCTAGGATATTGCATATCATAGAAGACCTAATCAATGTAGATCACAACAAGTACTTTCTCACGCTTGCTTATAAAAGGTGATAAACTCCCCTCTGATTTTGATTATTCCACAATTATAGAGTGAGCAACACAATCAAAAATCCAAGGTCCTAATCAAAACACATTCACACAAGGTCCACCCATTTCACAATAAATTTTCACTAGCCTATCCCTTGGGGCCACTACACACATCCCCAATCCACCAATATTTTGAACTAAGAGAATACATAACATGTCCCAAGGATCAACATTCACATTTGTTAGATCATCTTCTAACCCCATGGGTGTGACATTTACAAATCCCTTTGGTACACAAAACAATACACCCTTAATAAATGCAAGTCAAAATCCACCAAACAAAACAAGGAAAATTCATATTGTCACATATAAGGTGCCAACACAAACAATCAATGCTACACCAAATACCAACATGACTTTTGGAAAAAATTGAACACCAATCTCCTTCCACCACAACATGTCACACAAAATGAAAATTTTATTCCTCAATATCAATGCCACATTCACACCCCATTACTAGCAAGGTAATACAAATCCTTTGCAACAAAATATCAATCAACACCACACACTGGTGTCAAAATAATCATGCAATAACATTAACACTAATGTTGATCCCATCATATAAAGTCAACTCAACATGAAACCATCCCCTATGGACACCTTGATGCAATGTATGCAATAAATACAATAGAAAATTCAAACATACAATTGGGGACAACTAAGAAGACAAATTCTATGGAGGAATTGTGTCCTTACCCTTTTGAAAGAATTATTTACATGACATGTTTCCCCCCACATTTCACTACACCAAACATTAATGAGTACAAAGGGAAAGGGGATCTAGTGGAAAATATACAAGAGTTTTATATGACATGTATGGATATTGCTTGTGTGACCACATATTTGATAAGACTATTTTAACGAAGCCCTTCAGACTTAGCTCTATAGTTGTTTGCACACTTTCCTCTTGGGATATAGACATGGGATGAATTGGCTAACAAATCATAAACTGAATGTAGTCCAAAATAATCAATAGCACAAAGGACGTCCATGCACCAAAATAACATACATACCCCTAGGGGGAAACCTATTGAGTTGATGAAACTTCTACAATCAAACACAATTCAACTTCCTAACATTAAAACATATGAAGTCACTCTTTCCAAATGAAATTGGTGGAATGAAAATGAATTTTGTTAATACCATCATTGAAAAAGACACAAGGCATCATCATATTGGACACTCAAAAATATCATCCAAGATCTTATTGAACAAGGAGTCATATCAGTGGATAATTCAAAGGTAAAACCAATGTTGATCACACCATACTCAAAACTATATTCCAAGACCATGTGAAAGGGAGGGCCTCTAGTTTAGGAAAAAATAACAACACTAATTATACCTACATTACACATGACTATGGAGAAAAGAAAAATATATTGGGTGCTAAAGTGGGGCAATGTACATATCTTCCTAGTTTCACTCAATTATTGGGGTTATAATGCATAAATGAGAATTAGAAAACAAACCTAGGTGATATACCAATAAAAAGGTAAGTTTTAATAAGGTTAAATGTTGGGTACCTATTGTAAGAACTACTTTTTAATGGCTCACTAAAAACTCACTCACCCTATAGAAAATGGGTCCTGGCTAGGGTTTTGGAAAATTAGTTTCTAGGTTTTGTTCTTCAATGTTTGGACTCCCATATCCTAGTCGATGACTATCAGAAGCCCATAAATTAATTTTGTAGCTTAGTTTCCATTATTTTGAAAGAAAGGTGACAACTTTTACAAATTTTCTCTCCAAATGCTCTTCAACCTAAAACCTACAATCACACATCAAGGGAGAAGAAAAATGTTGTTTTGTTAGGGAATAGGGGTTTTCCTTGGTCAATCCCTATTTTGGTAATTAAGCCTTGTAATGAAACAATGTATAAAGGAATGATGAATGAACAAAATACAATTTCACAACTCACCAAACCTCAATTGAAACCTTGGAGTACAAATCAACAATCTTGCATGAAGTGGTTTCAATGGATATAGATCTTGATCATGAACTTGATTTGAAAGAATGCTTGAATTGGATCTTGAAATGCTACATCACAACATTAGCTCAACATGCATGATGTACTATTCCTTTGACTTGAAGAAATGAACTTTTATTGCTGCAATAATCTTCTATAAACCTACCCTTGAATGAATTAGAAATGCTCTTGAATGCTCTATCAATGCTCTTGTGAAAGCTTAGGATGCTTGAATAAAAATTGCTAGGTGAAACATAGTGAAATAGACTCATATTTATACATAACTTATTCTTAATTCTCAAAATTCAAATAACACAAGCTGACATCAAATCTAGGATTTGAAATCATTAAAATACTGCCAAAAACATATCCCAAGGGGGGTTCCAGGTCTAAGTGATGAGCCATTCACCATGCAGTGAATGGGTCCTAGCTCACTTAGCTAGCACACACTTTGGGGATTGTGGAAGTTTATGTGGAAATAGGGTCCTACGAGATAGTGAGGAACGATTCACTGGGTGGCGAATGGGTTGTAGGTCACTAACGTAGGATACACACCTTTAAAAATTAAGTTTTTTGTAATATTATTTATGAATGTTAGGATTTATCCCTCAGAATATGCAAATAATTAATCTTGGATTTGAATTAAAGGGGCCAATTAAGGCTAATTAAACCTCATTTAATTAATAAATCCCTAGATTAGTTTGAAAGTGTAAAGACACACTTTACAAGACCCTAAATAAAGCACCACTAGTACAAAAACAATAATATATGACTAAATAAACTACTAAAAATTGCATATATATGACTAATTTTGGTCACGTGACCATTAGTAGTTTATTGCCGGTCATTTATAACGTGACCAAATTTATGACTAAACTATTTTATTCATTTATCTAGTCATTGATTGTCATTGATTTAGTCATTGATTTGGTCATTTATTTAGTCATTTATTTTAGTCATTAATTTGTCACGTGACTATTTTAGTGGTTTATTTGTAGTCATTTATAACACCACCAAATTTATGAATAAACTATTTTAGTCATTTATTTAGTCATTTATTTGGTCATTGATTTAGTCATTAATTTAGTCATTTATTTAGTCATGGTAGTGATTTGTTTAGTCATATATTTAGTGATTAATTTAGTCATATATTTAGTCATTAATTTGATTGTTGTTAACTGGTCATTTATTTAGTCATGGTAGTCATTTATTTAGTCATTACTTTAGTCATTAATTTAGTCATATATTTAGTCATGTAAGTCATTACTTTAGTCATTACAAATCAAATCTAACTTAATTAATCTTCACAAATTAATGCATATAAACTTCAAGTATCATAGATATTCAAATTTTGAAGAAGCACCATGAAATGTAGACTAAAATTCTTGAACAAATATGATTGATCAAACACAAACACAAACAACATAGTATTTATGAGTGGAGGAAAAACCACTATAAAAATTTACTTTATTAAACCTGATTGGCAAATCAAAATTTCATTGGTTACATTCAATGTCTCAGTGACACTGTACAACTTACTGACACTATATAAACAAAATACTCATATTTTCATATACTTATATTGTTTTCTCCTTCCTTAACTGCAGTCATTTTGGAAGGGTAGGGACCTCCTATAGGGGCTCGACCCATTTAATCCCCTTGAAAATCCACAACTTTCCTGCCGCTATTGGTTTCGGCTCCTCCAAACTCTTTCTCGCTGGTATTCACCTTTTACTTCTCCAATTTGGAGCTACAACTTGAAAATAAGGTTTCAAAATTTGCACGTCAAAAACATATTTGGAAGTAGATTTTTATCAGATATTGTAGTTGCAAGTTCCACTAATTATAATAAAGATAAATAGTTTTACCTTTCTGCATCAACTAATGCAATTCTGATAACTTTTAGAGGATTGACAATGCTAGCCTTTATCATATCAACATACTCAACTACAAGTTGCAACACAACATTAAACTTATTAATTAGACTCAACATCTAAGAAAGAAAGAAAAAACTTCAAACATTATCAATTTAGTTTCCTCGTAGCTTTCCTCTAGCATATCTGGAACCTCTTTAGATGTTTCGTCCAACTCTCATCACTCCCATACAGGTAGAATTGTGTATGTCCATCAAACTATCATCTTTCCCATAGAGTTAGAGCTAAATTAATTTAGAAATATTTTCTTGTTGAGCAATCCAATTCCCCTAGCAAGCCTAACATATAGACAACCTCCCTTACATTCAAAAATTTACTCAAGGATGTCATTTTTAGTCTCAGAAATCAAAATAACCTTATTGTTCATTTGTCAAAACTACATAGTTAATAGAAAAAAAATTCAATGGAAAAAGCATGAGGAAAAATAATCTACCTCTCTATTATTAGGGGTGATCAAATACTACTTAAATCTACAATCAGAAACCCTCCTATGAGATACAACCAATCCTATCAGATTAAAAAACAAGAACTAAAACCTTCTTGGGAATCACAACAACAATACCTGAAATCAATCAATGGCCGAATGTAATTTTGTCCAAACATGTAGTAATCAAAAGGCTCCTGTATTGCTCTATGATAATTAGAAAATGTGAAAGGATCCTGAAATAAAGGAAGAAACAGAAGAAATTATGCATTTGTTCAAATGAGTAAATATAGTGTAATGTGTTAATTGTTTTTTCTTTACATCATTTAGGAACTAAAGCATAAAAAATTACATAGAGAGGATTTGAAGCAGCAAACCTCAAACTATAATAGAATCCAATCAAAAGTTGTTGCCATGTTTGAAAGGACTATTTCTTTTGCATTGGGATTCCCACTCTCAAAAACCTGACAAAGGCAATTCAGATACATGACCATCGGAAAGATACAAAATTATCACATTAAAGAGAGGAAACAACAAACACTCTGTTAAAATTCCATTCCTACCTCAAAATCTACTGCTTTGCAAGAAAGAAAAGCATTTTAGGCAATTCCAAAGCAATAATTTCATATTTTTTTATTAAACATCAATATAAAAGAACTTTGTTTTGTTGCTCTTATGTCAAGGTGTTGTGGGTGGATCAAGATGAAGGGAAGAGCTTTTTAATGAGCTCTTAAGCACTCCTTATTCTCAAGCATTATTTGAGAGCAATTTTAATCTCATTCAGATCACTGAAAGATGAAAATGGACAATCTTTTTAATGTCAATGTAATTGAGGTTGAACTTTACTTAACTACTTTGTTTTATGGGTTAGTTTGATTGATATAGCAGAAATGAGGTTAAAGTTTTCACTAGAGACAACACCTGCCTAGAGGCCTCATGGAGTGCTTGGTATTTGGAGTCCTATAATTGACACTATTGGGAATATAGTCAAAATGGAGGTTAGTGCAACATCTCAATTCAACTTCCACATATGAATAATTCTGATCGAATTTATGGATCAATAGTTGTGATCTTAGATTGATTGTTTCAAGTCTTCATGTTAAATGGAAAGAAAACAAGTCAGCATTTGAAGTTATGTTCCTGATCATTGCAACTCTTTGCTCTGTCAGATCCATCTTAGGAAATTTGTTCACAGACCCGTGTTCATGAGAAAAAGTGTTGTCTTACCATCAATTACCCACCGGATTTGGAGAGATTTGATACACAATCCCCTGCATTTTCTTTTTGGAGTAGATTTACTTGGTATGACAAGCTCAACATTGGCATCTCTGAGTAAAGGACTTGCCAAACTTTCCACAGATGGAAAATTCCTTCAGTTGCGTATAAGACAGGTGAACATAAAAATTATATTTAAATTGAGGAAAAATCCACAGATTTGAGAAATATGAACATATTCATTGTCCTTATATGACATTTTTATGGATTTTTTGTAGGATTCTTCAAGGAAAATTACAAGAGTTGGTGATGGAATTTTACAAGGCACTGAGGCTTTAGCACAGGGTGTGGCATTTGGTTTCTCTGGAGTGTTAACTAAACCTTTGGAAAGTGCAAGAGAACATGGTGTTATTGGTTTTGTACATGGTCTTGGGAGAGCATTCTTGGGTATTATTGTTCAGCCTATGAGTGGAGTCTTGGACTTTGTTTCCTTGACTGTGCATGGTATTGGTGGAAGTTGTACATGTTTTCAGGTATTTGGAAACAAATCTATTTCAAATAGGATCGGGATCTCACATGCCATCCAGAGTAGTGGAATTCTTTAAGAATATAATGAAAGGGAAACATCTGGGAAGGTCATTTCCCTTTTCACTTTTTACTTGGGAATTTTTACTTTCCTGTAGATTATTGTATTTATATTTTATCTATTTATGAACAAGAATATCTGCGGAATATTTGTTAAGGTTTTGTAAATTGACCATTTGTAATAATTATGAGGATACCAATATGATATAAACATTAATGACAATAACACCATGATTAATGATTTTGGAAATCTAGTTTGGTTCTCAGTGTTGAATTATGTAAGTATAGTCCAGTCCAAGTGTGTTTGGATGCAGATGCCAAAATGTAGTTTTAGTCTAATTATTTGATTCACTATGATATATAAATGTATTTACAATAAGGATATCACACACACACATGCATGGGAATAAAACAATAACTTTTAAATACTAATAAACATAAGTGAGTGAATTTGTTGAAATCAACAATCTTACAGGAAAGCTGTTAAAAAAATCAATATTTGGATCATCTATCCTCAAAAGTTTGACAGCCCAATTCAATAATTTCATCAGTTTTGTACTTGTTATCCGGGTTGAATGAGAATCTCTTCAAGAAATTAGTGCATGTCACCTTTATGCTTTAACCTATAAATTAATGTGTTTCATGTATTTTTTTTTGTAAATTGAGGTTTTGAATGGGCCATCAGCTTGAGCTATTGGCATTAACTGGGCCCAACTAGTGGGAACACAAACAAGGGGTCCCATTCCCTAACAACCAATAGTCCAAGTGTATGAGTAAAGTGGCCCACAAGCCCACTAGCCCTGCAAGGGATTGACACTAGGTGGGCACTGAAACAACACCATCTAAACACCAACAAACCATGCCATCAATGACAATGTGTTTCCATTCACATACTAGTGCTTTATTGATCTTCAAATTATCTGGACATATTAATGGATGAATTGCACTAGTTTCTTATGTTTTGTTGAGCACTATTAAAGAGAGAACATTGATTTGTATGTTGTTGACTTTGCAGATGATGCTTTACCTTGTAGAAGAAAGGACACATTTTGGATGCACAAATATTTCAATGGAACCTTGAAAATTTGCATGGTCAGATTTATACGAGGAACATTTAGACTGCATCATCTTTTGAAATATTGTCATGCCAGGTTAAGGCACTTATAAAAGTGTTTGTTCCTATGTTTTCAGTGCCCATCATCAAATAAAATGCTTACAATACCATGTAAAATACTATGGAATGTTCCATGGGAAGAGTTTCTATCCTTGGAATTAGCAATGGGAAGCAACCAAAAGCCTGCTCATCTAATTTTTCATCTAAAAAGCTTTGAAAAGTCTAAATGCTTTGTTAGAGTTATAAAATCATTGGGAGAAAATGAAGATGAATGGATAAGTCAAGCAATAATGATCTATTCTTTCATAGAGAACCTTTGGAAGAAAAATCAATCACTCAATAGACTCTCTGGTTTCCAAGTGAGGTCTATGTTCCATTTTATCTGAACCTGATATTCTATGAATCTCTTGTAATAATTAGGCATCCTTTTTTCTAAGGAAATAATAGGAGGGTGTAGTTGGGTAAAAAAAAAGACCTTTCCATTCTCTTTGGTGTTGGACATGCACACTAGACGGGCTATGAACTTGCACCAAAGCATAATGGTAGGGGAATTTTTGTCAGATGTTATAGTTGGATATGCTCTAGTAGACATATATGCAAGATGTGGAATCATAGACAAAACACCTAAATTGTTTGAAAAAATGCCTCAAAGAGATGTCATCTCATGGAATCACTCAAAATCTTTGAATTAATGAAGCACTCTGGAACACATCCTAACATTCTATTCTCAATGGAATCAAGGAGGTTATTTAAACTTTTACAACCTTCTATGTTCAAGTGCTATAGCTATGACAGGTTGCCAATGAATTAGGGAGGCTATTTAAATCTATACACCCTACCATGTTCAAGTGATGCAGCTGTGACAGGTTTCCAATGGAATCAGGGAGCTTATTTAAATGTCCACACCCTTTTATGTTCAAGTGTTGCAGTTGTGATAGGTTGCTAATGGAATCAAGGAGGATATTTAATTAGGGAGCTTATTTAAATTTCCACACCCTTCTATGTTCAAGTGTTGTGTTGCAGCTATGACAAGTTGCTAATGAAATCAAGGAGATTATTCAAATTGTGACAATATATTTTTTTTAAGTGTTGCAGTTGTGATAGATTGTCAACACAATCAAGGAGGTTATTTAAACCTTTAAAATTTCCTATTATATTCAAGTGTTGCAGCTGTGAGAGGTTGAAAATGGAATTGGAGAGGTTATTTAAACCTCTGCAACTTTCTATTTTCAAGTGTTGCAGATGTGATAGGTTTCCAATGGAATCAAGAAGGTTATTTAAACCTCTACAATCTTCTATGTTCAAGTGTTGCAGCTGTGACAGGTTGCCAATAGAATCAGGGGGGTTATTTAAACCTTTACACATTTCTATGTTCAAGTGCTACAACTGTGACAGGTTGCCAATGGAATGAGGGAGGTTATTTAAATCTATACACCCTACCATGTTCAAGTGTTACAGTTGTGACAGGTTGCTAATGGAATCAGGAAGGTTATTTAAACATTCACACCCTTCTATGTTCAAGGTTGCAGCTATGACAGGTTGCCAATGAAATCAAGGAGAATAACTATTTAGTATTTATTGAATCAATAATTTGATTCGTAGTCACTCAGCCTATAAACTAACAACGTAGTATTATATACAAATACAAGAAACACAATACTTGTTAAAATACCAACAAGGCCATAATTAACTTTTACAAACTAATATGCACATAGAAAGGAAAAATTATTTTGTTAAAGTAATCTACAAAAATATTCATCTACATACCCTATCTGTAAGCTTGTCAAATAGTAAATCTGATGATGATGATGAGACACCATCACTTTGTCTTCTTCATTAGCCATTTCAATATCAAGTAGCTGAAATCTCAAGACTAGATCTGGAACAAAGGGCAACAAAAGTTACTACACACTTCACATCAATTTTTATGTCTTACCAATTCACAAAAGTAAATCAAGAAAGGTATAATGATAGAATCAGATTATCTGAATTTAGAACCAAATACCATATGATGTTCTTGGGTAGTGGTATGGTAATAAATTGGTAGGAGATTACCACTGCTAGCCCAATTCTAATTCTTAGGTACATTTGTGTGGTGAGAATTCCCAGGGTGATGCCATCCCAGGGCTTCAACCCTTCCTAGCCAAGAAAAAGGGGTTCGCCTTTAAAAATACAAGTACCAGATTACAAAGTTTAGACCTTCTAATTCAAAATTCAGTCTTGGATCTGAAAGTGACCAAAACACTTTCAAAAATAATGTTTCCTTTAAAATCTACCCTACCTTTAAATTCAAAAGTCCTATTTCTTAACCTGCAATATTTCAAAATATGATTATATGTTTTTTTTTTCCTTTCAAGAGAAAAATGTTACACCAAAAAATATTTCTTTCTTTCCAAATAGATTTGATCAGAAAATTGCAATCATAAAAGCAAAAATTCATCCTTTAAGAAAATAAACATCCTAGGTGGGAGAATATATCACATGGAAGAGGATATCTCTAATAATTATGCAACACAATTCCATTGCAATGCAAAGCTCAACTAACTAGCAATATTTAAACTTCAAAAATGTCTAGACTAGTTCAAGAAAAGAAGAAAATTTCCAAACTAGTGAAATGCAAATAAAGTATAGAAATTTAGGCCCATATACTCATTTTTATTGCTGGATGAAGACATCTTTAATAATTATGCAGCACATTACCTTTGCAGTGCAAAGCTTAACTACCTAGCAACAAAAATCCTTCAAAAGTGTCTAGAATTAGTTCAAAAAAAGAAGAAAAATGTCGAACAGGGTAGACTAGAATTAGTTCAAAAGTGTCTATAGGCTGAGAGGATAGGGGTAAGGAAAGGTAATAAGGCAGTGAGTAAAGGACAAGCAAAATAGGGCAGACAAGATAGTTGCAGACCTGATTATGAAAGGACAGTGAGGACAAACCAAGGAAGTACTGACATATGTTTGTTTGTAGGTACAATGCAAGGTACAAAATCACATCTTGGTCAGGAGAAGGATATAAGCCAGATGACTAGACTGAGAACAGAGGCAAGGAAAAATGCTTGTGTGCCTATGATACACCATGAAGGAAGTTTAGGATAGTTTGTATATCAAGTATACATGCAACAATGGGATGCATTTATGAATCAATGGAGTCATCATAAGGCATGGAGACAATGGAATCAAGGCCAACTCATGAGGCTTGAGTTATTTTTAGGGGGGGTGTATGGTACAGGAGCACCTACACCACAAACTGACTTTTTGATTATTTGAAGAATGTTGGGTCATGTTAGTGTTTTTGTGTTTATTTTTGTCCAAATAAGATCTAATAGACCAATATTGTATGTATTTAGGGAATCTATGGGTTAAGGTGGTCAAATGTGCACAAGTGCACTCTTACATAGTTATGTCAAAATTTGGGTCTTGTAAGCCTAAAAGGAAAATATGTAAGATTGTATAGAAGGGAGAGATCTTCAGGATTGTAATAGGGTTATCTCAAAGCTTTGGAGTGATCTTAGGGGTCATTTAAGCATAAGTATAAAAAAAAAATAAAAAATCACACACTTATGTGTCAATGAGTCAAGTGCAACATTAAAGAGCAGGTTAGGAGTATTAAGGATTAGTTAGCAATTTGTGGGCAGTTGAGGGAGTTAGGCATTGGTTTTTGGTTCCAAATGTACTTAAGGCCTTGAGCAGGCTTGAATAAGGGTTAACAAACTTTTTTATGGAATATTGAATAAGGAAAACAACGTTCTGCTCTATCTTTTTTCTAATTTTTTCTGTGTTTTCTCCACATTCCCAGCTCTATACAGCCCGTACAGATTTATTTAAGTTCTAAGACTCAAATTTCTTTGTAGGTTCATGTCTTAACCTTCACTTGAAGGCCCTGTGGAGGTTTTATATTCATCTTGAAGGAAATACTCAAGCTTTTTCTGAATCTGACTGGTAAAAGCAAGTGAATTGCTATTTTGTAAAGTAATATTGAAAATGGCCATTTCTCTTGCTATATGATCTTGTAACTCGAAGAAATGGCCTATAATAAGGTAATGAAGGGGTTTGTGTGTCATGGGGAGCAAATATAGGGTGATTTGTTTGATTTTTGGAAGGTACCATGGCTGTACAGTGTTGTTCTTATGTGAAATCCAAGCAACTTAAGTGGAGTTTTGATGAATCCATGTGAGTTTTAGTCTTGTGAACATTTGATTGGCTTGGTCAGGCGTTTTGAAAGGTGTTTGAAGTGTTTATTGGTTGTGCCTTTGAATTTGTATTTGTAACCATTATGTGCCATTGTGAAAGGTTGGAAACAGTTGTAAAAGAAGTTGATCTTAGTTAATGGAACTGAATTGGTTAGAACAAGCATTTTCAAGGAAATAAAAGTGTTTAGAAGATCTTGAATAAGCTTGGAACTCCTATTTTAAATGTTTGTGTTGAATGGTGTTTCAGAGGGAAATAAAGTTGAATAAGTGTGTCAAGAAAGGTGAGTTAGAGATGTTTGCTGAAGATTGAGTTAGTCAAATTAAGATTGTTGAAGGTGTTGATGTCTTCCTTTGTATTACATCAGACTTAGGCTTCATTTTAATATATTAACCCCCAGGTTGAGTCACCTAGTGAATAAGAAGTTGTCACTTAAATTGGCCCCACTTTTATTCATAATGAATAATTAAATAATTTCATCTAAACTATAGCTTTTTGGCCTTAATTTAATTATTCTCATATTCCCTAAGTAAACAACCAATTTTCTAATCTTCGAGAATGAAAAGGTTAGAAAATTTCTTCATGATTGATCATCAAGCAAAGAGGGACATTACAAGGAGATTGTACATGTAATTCTTTACACTTTTTTCATTTTCTTTTTATAATATCCATAAATTTATTTTTTCATGGTTTGTATTATAATAGTTAATTTTTTAAATTTTTAACTAATTGAATTTTGAATTTTTAATATTTCATAGCTTATTGAGCCATTGGTTTATCTCCTTCATATTATTGATGGGTCAAGGCACATCTATAAGGGCATGGAAATATAAAAGAAGCATATTGGACAGTATATGACATGTAGAGGCCAAATATGTGTCCATGATGGATATCACCAACCAACACTAGATAAGACAACTTCATAGGCCACTCCATGCTTCTTCATACTTTCTCAATATAACCTTCCAATTTCTTGTTAGCTTCAACACTAACGAGGAGGTTATTGGAAGCCTCTACACCATCATAGAGGCTATGGAGCCAACTCCACAAATGAGGGAAAAGATCATGTCCAAGATTGAGATATACAAACAAGCTCTAAGAGATCTCTTTTCTCATGGCATATGCAAGTAGCAAGAACTACTAGGTCAAATATACTTGCATTAATTGAAACTTTTGAGTTTGAAATTTAAAGATTTTCCTTTATATAACAAATTTTGGAGTCATCGTATTTGCAAATCTTAAACATTTTAGTTTTATCCTTAATATGCATGGTGGGAGAATTTTTGCACTCAGTGCCTAATCTTTAGAAAAGTGTCATCCAAGTTTTGAGCTAGCCATGTAGAACTTCAAGTTGTGAGTGAAATAGGACTATGTTTGAAAACATACACTCCAAAAGTACAGTAGGTTGTTAATGCAAAGGTTCAATGACCTTGTATATATGCATTACAACATATGCCTCCACCACAAGAGAGTTTTAGCAAAAAATGAAGATTTATCCCCCATTAAGTTGGAGTATGATTCTCTATTTGATTAGATCTTTGAGGATAGAATGGCTGCACTTGCTTTTTTGACATACTCAAAGGGGTGCATGGTCTAATAGCTTGAAGCTAATGTTGGCTGAGTGGTTTCTCAACCTTAGTTTTATTTTTTATGTATTTTTTTGCTAGTACCATCAGGATGGATTTTGAAATCCATTGTTTGTTATGTGTACCAAAAAAACAATTTTAAGGATATCAATTTTTTTTTTCTTTTGATTAGAATCCAAGTATACTGTTCACATCATTTTTTATTTATTTTGTTGTCTACACATGTATGGTAAATCCAACTGATTATTTTGTGTTTGAATTTATTTTGATATGAGATGCAATATAGTTGGTTTTTTATTAAATTCACTATTTTTTAATGATTTTTTTGGTTTTCCAAGTCTGCACTAAATTTTTGCACCAATTCTGAGTCCAAGGAAAAAAATGGCTTGTCAATTCTATGAGTCCACATATCAACATAATGGCCATAACCCTTGGCAATGATTTACGAAGCTTCAACTAAAGAATCATATTGCAAACACAAAAAACAAATTTTTTTGTTTTAACATAGCAAAAATAAATGAATATTTTATAAAACTTGAGTATACCTAATGATACAACCTGGGAAGATTGTATGAATGAAGGCATGTGTAATCAACAAAGAAGAAAAAAGTTTGATTCTTTAAGGGGGAGAATTTTATTCCTTTTTGAACAACATATAAGATAAATGAGAAAAATAAGACCCTTGTGGGCTTCCACAAGGAAGATCTCATACACCAAATTAGTATCCCACTTGGTAATCTTCAAAACTACCCTAAACTTTACAATCATCTAATGTAAGCATATATCCTATTAGAGCATAAGAAACATAAAAATAAATCTTATTTCAATCGTCCAAAGTCCAAGATTTGAGTTTTTTAAGATGAACATGGAAGGTACAATTAAAAAGGCACAAGAAATTTTTTAAAAAGAATTGTATGATTGTGAACAGTAGATCCTATAAAATGTATTTATTATGACAAAGATAACAAAGAAATAGGGAGAGGAGAAAAATTACTTTGATACACCAAATTAGTTTCCCACTTGGTAATGACCTTCAAAACTACCCTAAATTTTACAATCATCTAATGTAAGCATATGTACAATTATAGCATAAGAAACATAAAAATACATCTTATTTTCGATCCTCCAAAAGCCTAGATTTGAGTTTTTTAAGATGAACATGAAGGTATAATTGAAAAATTCAAAAGAATTTTATGATCATCAACATTAAATCTTTTAATATAGTTTTTTATGAAAAAGTAACATACAAATAGGGAGAGGGAAGCAAAATCACTCTAATGCAAAAATAAATTGTACTAAACACAAAAGCATACTTTAGAAAAGTGAAAATTACTAAAATACTAAAAATAAAGTTAGAAAAAAAATACCTAAGAAAGTGAAAGGTCCAACTGAACATGATGAATTAGCTCTACAAGAAGACTATATGCCAATGGACTTAGAGTTTCAAAGCAAGCTCATCCAGTCCCTACTAAAACCCTGAAACAAAACATTACAAGTACAGTACCATAACTAAAATATCAAGAAAATAAGTTAACTAAGATAACAAATCTTCACAAGCCACAATATTTATAAAAATAATTGTAGAAGACATTTATCATGCACATGCCAAGAATAATATCATTATAATAAATTATGTACCATAATTGTCAAATTTCAAATGAATTTGCACCATGCCTTTTAGTTTTGAACAAAAAGTATATTTATTGTTATAATCATAGCAGCATTAATCATTTGGGGAAAAATCAGCAAACCAAAAGTTCAAGATTTTTTGAAAAAATGGGGAAAAAATTGGGAAAAGATTGGGAAAAAATTGGATTTACAAAAAAACACAAAAAATTGAAGAAAAACAGTCAGAAACTACTTTTTTAAAAAAATTAATGGCATTTTCATAGCATACAGATATTGAGAGCAAATAAAATACAGAGTTCAATCCATTAATTATAGAAAATAAATTTTTGTTTGTTATATTCATATCGCTGATTACATTGCACAAAACATACTACAACTGCATAAATATTAGATGGTGACAGTTGTCTATGCATAAATATCAGATGGTGACAGTTGTCTATGCTACCACATTTTTCATACATGTCTACCAAAGCATTTTAGCAAACAGTTCACTGCCTTGCTGCTATGGGTAAAAGCCTAAAACAGGTGCTTTTGAACAAGTTATGGATGCTTGGAAAAAATCTATCAAAGCATAATAGTAAGCACATAGACAAGGCAGTGAACGTTTCAAAAAAATGCCTCAAAGAAATGTGGTCTCATGGTGATGGAATGCCATGACAATCCATAAAATTTGCTTGTCATGGCATTCGTTATGGCATTCCATCACCATGAGACCACATTTCAAGCATTTTTCAAGTAGTTCACTACCTTTTCTATGCTACCACATTTTCATACATGTCTACCAAAGCATTTTATCAAACAGTTCAATGGTTTCCGTTGTGGCTAAAAGCCTAAAGCAGTGCTTTCAAACAAGATGCTTGGAAAAATTTACCAAAGCATAATAGTAAATATAGACAAGGTGTTGAAAAAATGCCTCAAAGAAATGCACCATGGTGATGGAATGCCATGACAATCCATAGCAATTTTCTTGTATGGCATTCGTCATGGCATTCCATCACCATGAGACACATTTCTTGAGACATTTTTTTCAAGCAGTTCATGCCTTGTCTATGCTACTGCATTTTTCATACATGTCTACCAAAGCATTTTATCAAAAGTTCATTGCCTTGCTGCTATGGCTAAAAGCCTAAAACAAGTGCTTTCAAACAAGCTATGGATGCTTGGAAAAAATCTGTCAAAGCATAATAATAAGCAACAAGCCATGGTCTCATCATTTTTTTTTTTGTGCAAAAATCAGCTCAATTTTATTCACTTTTTTTTTTGCGCAAAAAATCAGCTCGATTTTATTCACGTTTTTTGCAGATTTTAAACACGTTTTTTTGCAGATTTTGCAGTTTGAAACGGAAAAAAATCATTCACCAAAAAGTCAATGATTTTTTCAAAAAATCGGTGAAAAAATCGCCCAGCCTGCAGATTTTTTAAAAATCGCGATTAATCGGGATTTTTTGTAGATTTATGCTTTTATGGTTATAATAACAAGACACCAAAAATTTAGTGTGATTGATGGAAGGAAAATTAATATTTAGAGATCTACTTAAACCTTCACAAACTAAGATAGTATATACAATGGAAGACAGATGACTACCCATCACCAGGACAACTCAAGGGATGTTGACAAATCCCCTAGGTGTCCCTAAAACTTGGAATAGAAAATAGGAAAATGTTTGAGGTTGAGTCTACATTCCTTAACCATAGGATGTGAGTCCCTACCAAATGAGGAAGGAAAGGGTACATTTCCTACCATTCCTTGTGTATTCCTAAAATGCAAAAAATGTCAAATGCATGACTAATCATCAAAGCAATACCTAATTCTAATATTTTCCTCCTAACATCACATTAAATGAGCAACAATTACTATTGATTTAAAGATCATCCCACCAAAAATTTATGTAGAGAAGGCTCAAACTTTTGTGTGAAATGAAAATTTAAATATCCAACAACAGCAGTCGACCAGTGATCAAATTTGTTTCCAGGAAACACAAACTAGTAACACTCAAAATTATATGACTACAAGACAAATCAATGAAAGTGTGCCATTAGAAAAGCTTGTCATGGACATTCCATGATAATCACTTAGATTATATATACCAGATAGGCACCAATATAAAATTTCCTCCATTGATTTCCCATTCCATGCAATTAGACAAGTGCCATGAAAATCTTACAATAAGACATTTGAAAAGCTCTATCAACAAATGCATTTTTGTGGCCCAATCATATTTAAGTTTGGTTCATTTGGAAGCAAGTGTTCTGCTGCACTTCAACACTCTCAATCTTCCCTCTACACTTTCCCCCATGAACAACAAGTAAAAAAAGCCCAAATTAACACTTCAAAATGTATTGTAAAAAACATTCAACCCTCAACCTATCAATTTCCAATTTTCTATCATATACATTCATCATAATTTAATGAACTGAACTTCTAAACAAAGAATGTGTATAAGCATTTTCCTTTTTGTGTAAAGCTGGAAGGAGTTTCATGTCTACATCAAAAATATTTTTTTCTGCGTGAGAGCACAATTAAACATTTTGTGTGCAGCTCAATCTCAAGTTTCAATCTTTCTATTTGAGGAGTGTGGTATTCAGAGTAGGGAATACTTTTGATGTACCAGTGAGTTGTGGTACTAGACTAGCAGTCATGAGGAACTTTCGAGCAATGTATCATCATATATTTATTTTAATATTTTTTGCTACTAATAATCAGTAGCTCGATGTTTACATCAAATTTGTTTATAGCTAAATTTACTAAGTTACTTTGAATGTAATGTGTGGTTCATAATATATATTATTTATAGATGTATTATTGGCCCCTTTTCCTTAAGATTTTGGAGGAACTTCTAGGCATTACCTTTTTAGTCTTCACAGTCCCTTGTTCCACCAAAAGGGAACTTGATGAAACATAAATAAGGACTTTAAAAAGGGCACACAGATTTCAAAATATTGAACAAAAGGAAATGACTAATCTAAAACAAGGGAAGTACCGACCAATTATGAAAGACTAATTATGAAGAAAACTACACCAAATCCAAATGTAAGGAGATCTACATTAAAAAAATCCCCAATTTGATGAAACAGTGTCATAAGCTAACTACTTCCAAGAAAATGTTAAAAAACTACAGCAGAGGCAAGCCCCATGCAATTTCTCAATTTGCTACATAGCATAGATTATCCAACTGCTCCAAATTTCAGCTTTATGCTTCACCCCCACTGCTGCCCAAACACAGCTGAACAATATTGAAATATCTCACTATGTTTTACAGGCAATGCAAGACAATCAGACGTAGCTCCACTTCAAGAACCATGGAACATTGAACCCATCTAATTAACCAGCCCAATATATATTATGGGCTACTTATTACCTTTGAAGAAAATAGTGATATGTATTGTTACCCTCACCTGTATTAACTAAAGATTGATCTTATAATACCAAGTTCTTTCCCGTCTTTTGTCTTTTCATGATTTTGAATGTCTGCAATGGTTTTACTCTGGACATTTAATTTTAGATTTCCAGGTGTATTAATGTCAGATTATCAACCAATGCTTCAACCAATAATCCAAGTCTTTGTGTTGACCTTTATGTGTCATAAATTGGTTATGGTTAAAGAAAACCCTGGGCAATGATGGGAAGTACATATCAATTGTCTATAACACAAAAATTAAAATATAAAATTCAATAATATATCAAGCCTGAATGGCATCTTTAAAATTTTATCATAAAAGGGCACCAAAAAATTTGGTGTCATCAATTTAGTTTATAATAAGAGATGCAAATGAGAAACAAAGGACACAAGCAACAAGCATTAAGCCATCACCTGATAGTGTCAAGAGGGAAACACCGCCAAGTGCCACATTCACAATGCTTGCATCTTCAACTATCAATACTTTATGTGGATTATCTTTCAAATCTTCTGCAACTCGTAGAAGCACTGCAGTCTTAGTAACATAGAATCCTGCCTCACACCATATTTCAAACATCAATATACATATCAAGAATCAGCAAGGGCCATAGAAATCAAAAGCATAAGATAAAACCCTTAGGCATAATCAAAAGCAATAAAACATAAAAATCACTTAAGGTGAAGCAATTATAGACAAAATTTCCCTTGGCAGTGTGACACTATATAAGAAATGAATTACACTATTATAAACTACAAAGTATTTTCTTAACTAACTGTTAAGGAACTTTTTAGCTTAAGCCACATCTATCACAGACACCATTTCCATCAGCACTATGTGTCAAGTGAACTACATTACTGCAACATTCTTGGACCAAGGATTATGAAGCTTTTAACCAGAATTTAAAAGAACTACACCTTGGGTATGGCATCTAAGTGAATCTTCCATCAAGAACGAAAATTTGACTTAATAAAAAAAAATTAAATACAGTTCAATGTTCCACAGGGACATATTCCACCAAAACCTCCCCCCCAAAAAAACCTGCCACTTTTTGGATAGGGACATTCGAAGGTGCAGAGATGCCAGAAAAACAACCCCCCATTGCCACCAGCAGGGAGGAGATGTTCCTGGGACATTTCCATCAAAAAGAGGATGTTTCCAAGATGCTTTCTAGGGCATCCCTAGGCCAGCTCAGGTACTTCTACAAGTCTCTTGAATGCCCTCAAAATTTCATGTTGTCTCTACAATTTCTCTATGACATGATAACGATTTTGATTGGCTCAAATATTTGAATAGACAAAACAGCATGATGGCACATGCAAATTGTTGGCCTTGGAAGAAAGAAGGAATTGTTAGAGGGTATTGGAGGAAAAATAGACTATTGAAACAACTGTTATTAATTTTATTTATCCAGATGCACACTCTCTTATCTTAGCTAAAGGAAGTTGCTGGTAAAATATTTTAAAAGATTCAAGAATGACAATACTCCTCTCTTCAACTATGTAGCCTTCGTCACTTAGATCAATCAGATTCTCTGGCTCCACCATTAGTTCTCTGAAAAATGAAGATTTGGTCAGAAATAGTGAGGACTTGTTTTTGGAAAAACGTTGAGAACATGGTGACAAAATTATAAAAGATGACAAATGCCAAGAAGTCCATGTGGTCTCGATGTGATTAATTTGGGCTTGGTGGCAGGGCCCAAACAATTTGTGATTTATATATAGCAGACCAATTCAAACTAGAAACGGAGCAGTGACAACACACACACGTTTGGATGAAGAGAAGCAGTGCCAACTTTTGGGCCCGCTCATTAATTTAACTCTTCCATCTTTAAAATTAAGTGCACAAAGTCTCTGCAACTTGTAAAGCAAACATTCTTGGACATCGTAGTTTTCTCTAGGCTCAAAATCTCGAAATTTTGCTCTTCGTGCATTCTGAAACATCTCTCCAAAATAAACCACAATAAAGTATACTCTCTGAATAGATTACATATCCTACTGAGATTGCTTTAGTTGCATGATTGCATCTGTAGATTATTGTGATACCATTTCTTCAGTTATAAGAGTTACTTTAATTAGGGTGATACTCACGATTGGAGTAACATTAGATAAGCATGTTTGTCAGTTGGAGGTAACAAATACTCTATAAAATGATTGTTTGGAAGAGAACATCCTCATGGGGCAACCAGGAGGCTACATAGAATAAGGTGAAGATAATTGAGTATGTAGATTATGCGATTGTGGAAGCTTACTAGTTAAAATGCTTTGAAGTAATCCTCAAGATTTATAGAGTCTATCTTGGTAGTTACAAATACTGGATAAAAGATTTTTCAGCGGAGATGAATATGCAGTTTTGCAAAAGAATATGTCCATAAGATTGGAATGGTGTGGACGTTCACTGCTGTCTGAGCCAAGGCAAGGAACAGTTAGAATAGGAGCATATATAGCCAAATGCTAAGAGGAAGTACCAAAATATTCATATTATGTGCTCAACAAACAGCATTATTTTAGGTATACCGCTATATTCAGCTTAACTTACCAAATAATGCAATAGAGCAGTCAATTGAGAGGCCATTATTTAGACTTCATCTAAGTAACAATGAAACTGCAACACCGTTTATGGGTATAGCTTAGATGAAAGGAAAAGACATCAGATAGGAGAAACATACTAACCAGAGTGAACCTCCACAAGTCCAATCAAAATGCAGAGTGCGAGTAGTTGGGCAAGCTTTATTGAAAACAACTGGCCAGATGATCACCAATCTGTAAAAAATGAAAATCTTCAAAAAGTTGAAGATTTTTCATAGGGACCCCTAGCAGTGGCACCCATTAATTCGTTAAGGTAATATGTGGCCATTAACGGATTTCTCTGATTGAATTAATTAAGTGGGTCTCACTATTTACATCAGACAAAAGATAGGGTCGACTTGATGGTGACACAAACATCTAAATTTTCTGGAGCTTTGATCTTGAATAAAATAAAGTGACAGTTGAAAAATACAGTGATTATTATATAATAAAAATATTTGTATTGAATATGTTTGTATCAGTGTTAGTAAACGTATTGCAGAGTAGAAGTTCAGATGATTTTCAAGCACAAGAAACTTCAGTTAATTATTTTCCTCTAGTTGAGCGACTGTAGGGAGATTGTTTTTGGTTCGTCTCATTTTAATTGTGTTGTGTTGTCAATGATGCCAATGAGGAAAAATGCAGAGTTTGCACGGAAAACTTACGAAGCCCTACCATAGGAAAATGAAATTAAAATGAAACGAACCAAAAAAAATCTCCCTACAGTCACTCAGCTAGAGGAAAATATACATATTAGCTTAAGAAACTAATGAGAGCTGACAGATAAAACGCGAAAAAGAATATGAATCCCATTAATGAGCCAGACCCATGAAATAAAACACAAAAAATAAACCATGGCGGCCGCTAAGGGTTTTTCAAAAATAAAACTTGCTGAAACCAGGGTGACTTACCTCAAGATTCTGTACAAATTGTGTTGTGCTATCAAATATCTGATGAGGAAAAATGGGCAGACTTTGCAAGAAGCCCTACCATTGCTGACCAACCAAAACCAATCTCCCTACAACTGCAGCTTCAATATATTATGTTGTATGGCAAAGTGGATTTGAAACTATCGGGGTTTCAAGTCCGTACAATACCACAGGTATTGAATTGACAGGTTATATGGCAAGGACGAATAAAGCTATGAGGAGCAGGGGCGAATAAAGCTATGGGAAGCAAGCCGATTAAAATTTTCTTTCACGCATACGATGATAAATCAGATATGATCAGAGATTTGATTCTATCTCACGGCAATTCAAAACCAGTAGGTAGTTTAACAGCAACCCACTAAGTGGTTACTGACGTGAGATAGGTTTCAGGAGAAAGTTCCTACAATATATATAGCCTATTGGCTAAAAATTTCCAAAATAGTATAAAGACATTGGGTAATACTTGAATTAACTATAGAAGTTCCACTGGCAATGCTTATCAACTGGGAGTTAGCTAAAAAAGTGTCATTGGTTAAGAAGAAAAATAATTTTAAAATTAAGACCTTTTGTATTGAATCGTTTATTTTAACAACATTTGGGAAATAGTGGTGGCCTAGTATTGAGTCAAATTTGAGCAAAAAAGAGATAAGTATTGGCATGAAAAACATATAATTTATAAAGGAAATGTAGGTAAGCATTTTAAGCAAAATGCATTAAACTATATTTGTAAACTAAGCAAGAAATACCAAAACTTAAATATGTAATGCAATGGTCCTTACAAACTAAAAGATGTCTTTGACAATAGATCCATACAAGTTGTTGCTAGTACCTATAGATGGGACTCGGCATCAAAACTGAGACAATACCACAATGAGAGGGATATTGATGTAAACTAGATCAACATAGAGCAGTTGCCAAGCCCAACAAAGTAGAGCATCATTGTCACCCACCAATCAAGTATTCAAGTTGCCACCAAATGATCATAAGCCTCCAATGACATAATTAAGGCTGAAATTCAACTAAGGCAACAAGGATTTTGCTCGCATGTTTATCACCCAACACACAACTCTAATTATTTCCAACCAATGATCAACCAAAAGACAAAAGGACCTTATCAAACACAAATGGAACAGTAAAAATGAGCATAAAAGTTCATCACCACTTGGTAATAACAAAACAAGGATCATATAGTTCCAGACCCAACAACAATGAACGATAACTATGAAAAAATGTCATGTGTCAAATGACAACAGTTTTAGAGAAAAATTGATGAAAAACAAAAATACCCAACAAATGGCAATAAATGTCATGTGTCTATTTAGTGAGTGCATAAAATGAAATTCAAATAAATAAGTCATTAATGCAGGCAATTGTGAAATCAGTAACAACCACTCAGCTAAGAAATAAAAATGGAGGGAAACAAAATAAGCAAAGAGAAGTCTCATGTGTTTTGAAATTTTCATACACAACATTAAAAAGTTTTCATATTTCTATCAAGAGTTGAAGTTTTAAGGAACAATAACTAGAATAGCTCGACATGGATCATTAACTGAAAAATACCACTCCATCAAGAGGTTAAAAACACATGACATTGTACGAACTCATAATGAGATGCAACTTCTGTAAACAAAACTGTCTTTAGAAGAGGGAAGATTTTGATGATAAATCATAGATTAACTGGCTTCTTTAGATTTGACATATTACAGCTTTGAAGGCCTTTCTTTGTTAAATTAATTTGTACAGGAGAGAGGATGAATATTTGTACAAATTTTTACAAGATCTTCCTTTGCTGAGCTGACTTATGTAGTCTTGAGTCTTCATAATGTGAATGAATCTGTAAGTACCAACTTGTTGATATTGTTAACTAATTGGTGATTTCGGTAAGGAAATTTAACCACTAGTATGCAAGTCTGGAATATTAGAGCCATAACATATTCCCATAAGATTGGCCTATACATATATATATCTAAATGCATTTGTTCTAGTGGGGAAGATGTTGGATGTGGCCAATTAGATTAGAACCTCAAGCAAAGTTCCTGGGAGAAGGTGTTGAACTGGTACCACACACATCTAAAGAGAAATTAGTAAAAGAAAATCATGAAGTAAAGCTGGTCACTGGTGGCCTAGTAGAGTAGGTTCCAGGTACAAAACAATGGTTCAAATAGGAGGGGTAGAAGGTTTGGAAATTTGGAATTTCCAAAAATTTCTCTTATGGTGTGGAAATATATGCTTAAGAAAATGAAAATTACATTTAACATAAAAATATACAAAACTTGAGATAAAAAGTCAATGTGTGAACAAACAAAATGGAGAGCACCCATCCCATCTCAGTTCACCTCACCTCTACTCCTCCCAACCACACCAAGTAAAAATAAATTTTGCAAGGGAATCCAAAGGCAATACATGTATTGTGGGGACATGGTGGCCTATAAGAGATCACAATCATATCACTATTGTGGCCTCATCTACTTTTTTTACGACTATCACCAAAAATATGGCAGAGGCAATTGAATGGGTAGAATGGTTAAACTAGTCCTGTTTATGTGTTTCTTGCATTCATTAGTGGAGTTTGACTCCCAACTAACCATTAATGGAATATGCAAAGGATTGACTACTAGTTGGAAAGCATTCTATTGATGCTAGGGACCTAATACCTGTATCTGCTTCTAATTCTGCTTCTGAGAAATCAACAATCTAGCAGATTTTTCAACTAGTGCAAGGGTTCTCCAAGATCTATTAGGCATGATGTTGAGATTTTTCTTGGAGGAGTGGGAAGGCATCCATTCATTCCTAAAATATATGGTCGAGTTTAAGGAAGATTATAATGCAGTTTGGTTTACTAGACAAAGAAACCACAAGGTTGCGCCATCATTTTCTGAGCTCTGAATCCCCTTCATTATGACAGATCTGACCTTATATTTTCATTATGTCCAGGATTATTATTCAGTCGGGGTAGCATGGACACTAACATTAAGAAATTATAATGTAGTGGGATTTTTTTTTAAAATTGGCATAGGACCCTTGCTTTACCCAATACCTAGCTTTTTGTACTATTTTTTTCTACTTCTCTGCTAGTCCCCTGTTTGTAGTTTTTGTTTGTAAGTTCTTCACTTGGAAATCATAGAAGAAAAGAGGGAATTGAGAAACAACCACTATGTAGGGGTTGTTTCTGGTTGAAAGTTCAAATGTGTCTTTTGGGCAGAAAATCTTGGAACTTTGTCCATGATGATGGCAGTTCTCAGTGAGGAAGGTACAAGAAACAACAAACAGAGGCGCACACATGCCTTAATCAAGGAATTTTTTTTTTGAAAGCTGGTTGTGTTAATGCAGGAAAAGGAAGTGTTTTAATATTTTTGGATATAGTAAGCATGGTAGCTCAATATCCCTCTTGGAAGGGCCCGCAAACACAGGTAGAGGAGGCATCTACAACAAATGAGGAAACTACTTCTCTGAGGCTCTAGTTGATTCTACTGGTGGTGTGATTTGAGATCCCACAACAAGGAGCTTACCAAGTATGTCAAGGAGCTGCGGGTGGATCAAGATGAAGGGAAGAGCTTTTTAATGAGCTCTTAAGCACTCCTTATTCTCAAGCAATCCCTTACTAAAATGAAGAGGATACCATAAGAGTGTTAACTTGTTGCTGATTAAAGTCATGACAATGTGGATTGGGTGGTCTTAGGTGGAGACCTGCCATTTATTTAATATAGAAGTTTTGAAAACAAACCTTGAATGCATAGTCTGTGATAAGGTTGGTCTTCTGGCCCTCAATTACTGTTTCCTGTGGCCATAGTGTAGCTCAGTGTGCAATAAGTGGAAGATATCATAAAGCAAAGATTTCATTTGAGGAACTTCTAATAAAAAATAACCCTTCGGAAGAAGTACTTACCTCCATAAAGACGCCAACATCTGGATCTAGTTTAATGCTTGCTTGCTTCTCACGTCTCAAAATTTCTCGCAGTAGGTCTGTAAGCAACACAAATCAGTATGGTCACATAATTGAGAAAATGGTGTAGTTGAAAGCAATGCACGCATAAAAAAGTTAAAAACTCGCAGTATCTTGACCTGACACCTTGGCATTGGCTAGAGAAATGCAGCGTTTCCCCTTACAGTCATTTCTGCATAGTGCAAATCATGCTGGCTAATGTAAGCAGATGTTCTTTGCAGAACAAATTTTGTCAATGAGTGTCGATTGTAGGTCATATTTTGGGTAATCTGTGGAAGGAATTGCTAAAAAATAAGGGAAAAAGGAAAATGCATGTCAAATGAGGGAGGGAAAATGAAAGGAGGGAGGGAAATAAACTAGCTATTGCACTTTAGGTGTGCAGTTGGGTATGCGGAATATTTGTGTCATTTTTATAAATTATTTTTTTAAGTTAAAAAATATATATATAATAAGTAAAATTATTCAATGTATAAACTTTATAAAGTATTTTTAATTCTTTTTATTTTTATAAATAATTATTTATAAGTTAAAAAAATATATCTACTACAAAACATAAATATGAAAGATAATATAACTTTTCATCTTATAACTCTTATTTAATTAAGAAAAATTAAGAATTTTTATAAACATAATTTTTAAAAACTTAAAGTATATATTAAACTATACTATATCAATATAAACTGCTAACCAAGAAATATAGGCACTTTTATTTCTTCATGAGTGAAATTGTATTTGCATTTATGTTTATTTGTTGACGAGGGAAGAGAAGATATTTTAGGATTTCGTTCTGCTTTGCTCTACTTCGTTAACCACATGAAGATGTATATAAAGATGATGCACAACTTTAAATGGGTATGCCCCCTCTTTAAACAAGTAACTTCTCCTCATTCTACAAAACAATACAAAACCTCATCTCACCACACACACAAATAAGAGAAATCCCCTCCTCACATCACACACAAATTTAATGTTTTGCACTTCACTCAGTACATTAATGCCCTCTGTAAATTGGGAAACACAAACAAGGCCTAGGACCTTTTACATTCAGCCCTAACTAAACGCCTTCCTCTCAATGTCGTAGCCTTCATTGTGCTTTTAAATGGCCTTGGTAACTCTGTTGATCTACATAGACTCAACTCCCTTCTTGCTGAAATGAAAGAGATGGAAATACATCCAAATGTTATCACTTATAACATTCTCATAAAGGCTATGTGTAAAGGGGATCACATTGAGGAAGCACTTGGTATTTTGCACATAATGGGGAACACACATTGTTTTCCTGATATTGTTACATACAACACCCTAATTGATGGGATCTGCAAAATTGGCAGAGTAAATGAAGCTCTTGTTTTATTTGTTGAAATGATACAATTTGACATTTCACCTAATATTATTGCATGTGGTATGCTAATTAATGGTCTTTGCAAGGTGGGCAGGAAAGATGAAGCTCTAAGGTTGGTAGTTGGAATGAAACATAGTTACTGCTCCCCAAATATTGTTACATACAGCACTCTAATTGATGGTCTAAATCACTAACTCAATATACAACTTGCAATTTTACTGTGGCTATGCCAACAACTATGCTTTTATGACAAAAAATAAGACCTTAATAACTTGAAGGAGGAACTTCGACAGAAAGCGCAATGAACTTCAAACATGTGTTATGTTTGACCGGGAATAGTCTCATGCTGGCATACAGACTTTTTTATGCAATTACGTTTAAAAGGCTGGAAAAATCATGTCTCCAACTCAAATATCTACTATCTCTAAAAACTTGTTGATCTTCAATGCGGCACCATAATTATGACCAGACAGTTAGAACATAAAGATTCATTATGGCAACTAGCCTGCATACATCCCCTGACCACAATGAATTGCATTTAAGATTTAATCTAACCAAACAAACCAACGAGAAGGATTAGTTTGTTCATCAACTACGACTTCTTAGAAAATATGTACCATTGAATGCAAAATTCAAGTTGGGGCCTTTCAAATTGGATATGCCTTTGGCATAAAAAAATTATTTTGAAAAAGTTTTTTTTTATTGTCTTAATTTAAGACAATTAGAAAATTAATAATATAATTTAAACATAAAATATATATTTAAGACAAAATTAATATTTTGTCTTAAATTAATGTCTTAAAATCCCCTTCTGTGTAGTAGTGGTAGGAAGGAATTGCAGTTTGATATTAAAGATGATGCAATTTGTCACATAACTTACCTGAAGATTCCGCCCAAATTGTGTTATATTGTTAGCGATTTTTGCTGCTTTCTGCTTGCTATTGGTTTCCACTCCTCCAAACTCTTCCTCGCTAGTATTGACCTTTCACTTGTCCAATTTTGTGAGTTGCAACCTAAAAAAAAAAAATATTGATAGGGTTTTAGGGTATGCTTATTAAAACTCAATAAACAATAAAAAGAGGGGAAAAATAAAGCCCTCGTTTGAAAAACCTTTCAACAGACAATAAGCCCTGGTTTCAAGTTTATTCAATAGGTATTTTTGGTGCACCAAGCAACCTAGGCGGCCAAATGACCCACTTAGGTAGGGGTACCATGAGGGGGGCTTAAGCTCATGGATTATGATCAAATTCAAAAGAAAAAAGAATAGAGTAATAGTCATTTTTATTTGTCTGATATTAGTCATTTTTATTTGTCTGATATTAATCATTTATTTAGTCATTTATTTGGTCATTTAGTTGTGATTTTACCCGATGACCAAATTAGTCACTTATAAATGACCAAATTAGTCATTTATTTTCTAAATACCACTAGTGTTAGTCACGTGACTAAAATTTTTAGTCATGTGACTAAAAATTTTAGTCGCGTAGTCATTTATTTGCCAAATTCTACTAGTGCACCATTAATTTCATTTTATTAAAAAGGGTCCCAAACTTAATATGAATGTGTAAAACACATTACAACACTAAATCAAGGCATAATTAAGATCATTCTAATATTAATTATTCCAAAATTAAGTGTGGAAAAGGGATACTTTTTTCTACACTACCATTTTCCCCCACTTTAGTGAGAGTATGATCCCATGTCAAACTCACACTAAATTAGACATCGAAGAAACTCATGTATGTAGCAATGACAAAGATACACAATCATACAACATCAAAGACCAATAAGCAAAGGGAGGAAAATCAAGCAATACTGTCCAATGTGATGTGAAACATGTTTGAGCTGTGTGTCCAAGATAAGGGGAAGGATCAAGCCTTGAGTATCTATCACGATGTGGAAAATGTTTCAGCTATTTTTCCAAAGAATGTTCACAAGAAAAAATCGATGTCAACTATGCAAATGACACAGATGCTCACTTTCTGGTAGTGGAACATTAAGTTGTTCACTAGGTGAATATCCCAAAAGGGTATAAAATAAGAGAATCATATTAGTCTCCCATACCATATCAAATATATCCTCTTGACAATTTCAATAAGGCACCACAATGCTAGGAAAGGATCCACAGACAAGCAAGGTGTGTTATGCTAGGAGGAATTTATTAGGGTGTGTTTGAGCATCATAAGGTTATCAAGTTATGTCATGCCAAACACTTATGAACATTATGTATATAGGTTTTTGTTCAAAGGAATCTTGATTTGTTTATGTAAAGTCTTCTTCTTAGGGATCATCATGCCTAATGTCTCTAAGAGAGGACAAGTCAATAGTAAAAGTTTGACAACTTATGGAATGTAGTGTTTCGCATCAAGCCACTAATAGGAAACTCATATGCTGAGAAATATCACACTCTTGGAGGAAATCAAACCAAATGACACCACCAAAAAAATGATGCACCATAAGAAAAAAGAAAATTGCACCATGAAACATGCAAAATTTTGAAAGATATTATCAATGTATGCCCCTAATTTAAAGTGGTTTCTAACACCATTTTTGTGATAAATTTCTTTAAAGTAGCCAATGTTTAGTCCTAAGACATGAGAGCTTCCTCAAAAATCACTATGCCAAGTCACATGTTTCCAAAATTGATGAGGGTGCAACCCAAGACACAGAATATAACTCAAAAAATAAGAGAATAATTTTATTATTCAGAAAATGGAACTTCTTACATGTAGAGGATCTGAAATCCTCAAGTTCTACAACAAATGCAAGTTATAGAAAATCACAGAATAATCCTTCTCACAGTGTGTGAACTTGTTCCCCAAAACTACACAAAAATAAAAAACCATGCCATAAATAGAGCTCCTTATTAGTTTTGGAGCCAAAACAATATTCAAATTTGAGTTTTTGGCAGCCTGACACTGGAAGTTACAACTTGGGATTCAAATTTTAGAGTACATTCAAAAATTAGTATCTTCTAGAAAGTGCGCCAACTTTCGGGAGCCATAAGTTTTGATCTGGGACTCTATTTTTCGAACCGTTTGAACCGTTGGAAAGGTCTCAGAGTCAAGAACATGCTTGAAATTGCTACGTCAATTTTGGAAAGTTTCAGGGCTGATATGAGATTGTTTAGTGCCTCAAATCTGATTTGGAAGGTTTTCAGGTGCAATTCTTGGAGACTAAAACTGCAATATCTTTCAACCTAGGAATAGAAAAGAAAAATTGTAAGTTGGGAATTACATTATGACAAAAAGGGTATCTAGAAATGAAAAAATATATAAGAAACTACCAACATGAAATGAGACTCTTTTTTTTGGGTGATGCAAGATTGCCCTTACACCACTGGATGCTCCTACATCAGACACCCAGGGTAATTTGAGAAGTGACCTTGTCATGTCTCAGATGGTTGAGGAAAACCCAAATGGTAAACCTCTTCCTTAGATAGCTAGGATGAATATTCCACATGCCTTCCTCTCCATTTCACCAAATATTCTTCATACTACTTGTTTCTGGTACTCCTTCCCACACGACTCTCCAGGATTGCTTCAATCTCCTCCTTCCCTAAAGTAGGTGCTAGAATGTCGTACTACCATATTGTTGGTGCATCCTCAGTACCACCTTCATGATACTCTGTCAAATCTAAAATGTTGAACACAGGGGAAATGTTGACTCCATTTGGCAACTATACTTCATACTCATTCCCTGAATCATGCTTCTTCAAAATCTTGTAGGGACCGAATTTCTTCATGTTCAATTTGTTATAGGTACCTAATAGAAACCTTTCTTTCCTTAATTGGACCATTACTTCATCACCAATCTAAAACTCCTTATTCCTCCTTTTCTAACCTGCCTTGGCCTTATACTGCACATTCATCTTGTCAATATGTTGTCTTACCTTCTCATTTATACCCTTGATGTGCTCTGCAAAATCTTCGGCTTCGAAACTTATCTTATTCTCTTGGTCCATCTTCCTCAATTCTGGAGTTGTTCTGGGGCTACCTCCATACACAATCTAGAATGGTGATCTACCAATGCTTTTGTTGACAAAATTGTTGTAAGAAAATTATTCCTGGGGTAAGATCTAGTCACATTCCTTGGGTTTATCTCCTACCAAGCATCTCAGTAGGTTACCCAGACTCCTATTTAGAACCTCTATCTACCCATCTATTTGTGGATGGTGTGCAGAACTGAACTTCAACTCCATTCTCAACTTCTTCCACAAGGTCCTCCAAAAGTATCCCACAAATTTGGTGTCATGAACTGAGACAATACTCTTTGGCAGACCATGTAGTCTCGCCACATCTCTAAAGAAAAAGTCAGCAATGTGGACTACATCATGGGTCTTTTGGCATGGAATAAAATGTGCCATATTTGAAAACCTATCAACCACCACAAATACTGAATCATTCCCTCTTTGTGTCCTTGGAAAACCAAGAACAAAGTCCATACTTATATCCTCCCATGGCCTCTCTGGTATAGGTAAGGGCTTATAGAACCCTATATTCTGGCTCACTCCCTTAGCCATCTTACATACCCTACAACTTTGTACAAACTTCTTCACGTCTTGTGACAACTGAGGCCAATAGTAATGTTCACTGATAATGGCTATACTCTTATCCCAACCAAAATGTCCTGCCATTCCTCCATTGTGCTTCTCCTTTATCAGGTTCTCCCTCATGGAACTCCTCATAATACATAGTTGACTTCCCTTAAACAACATGCCATCTTGGATTATGAAATCCAATCACTTTGTCCTATCCACTGTAACAGGATCGTTGCAAGCTTTCTAGGACTTTGCAAAATTAGGATCTTCTGCATATAATGTCTTGAGTTCATTGAACCCAAGCACTTCAATCTACATCTTTGTCAACAATGTCTACCTCCTACTTAAGGCATCTGCAACCCTATTTGACCTCCCACTCCTATGTTTTGAAACAAAGGTATAACTCTGCAAAAATTCTACCCATTTCATATGCCTCTGATTTAATTTTCCCTAACTATTTAGGTACTACAATACTTGATGATCAATATACAAAAAAAAATCCTTCAGCAACAGATAATGCCTCCATTTCTTAAGTGCTTGAAATATTGCATAAAATTCCTGATCATATACAAAATACTTTCTCTTGGCATCATTTAAATTTTCACTAAAATAGGCAATGGACTTACCTTCTTGGCTCAACACTGCTCCAATGGCACAACCACTGGCATCACAATCCACTTGAAAAACCTTATTGAAATCTGGGAGGGCTAGAACAGGCTACTTTGTCACCTTTTGTTTCAATAATTCAAAAAATTTCACTACCCTAGTGCTGCACTTGAACTCTTTTCTATCCCCTTTCATTTTTTTAGTCAACCTGGGTGCACAAATACTACTAAAGTTTCTAATGAACCTTCTATAAAAACTAGCCAAACCATGGAAAGATCTTACCTCAGTAGCAGGTTTTGGGGTAGGCCATTCCAGAATAGCCTTCCCTTCTCTGGCTCCATCTTGAGACCTTCTTCCGAGACTACAAACCCCAAGTACACTAATTCCTTCTTCACAAAACTACACTTCTTCAGATTTATCAACAATTTCTCCTCTCTTAACTTCTCAAATGCTCATCCAAGGTTCTAGTGAAAATCAAAATATCATCTAAATACAAAATGATAAAACCTCCTAGAAATTATTTTAATACCTTGTTCATGAGCCGCATGAATGTGCTCGGTGCATTGGTTAGCCCAAAAGGCATGACTAACCACTCGTACAAGCCCTCTTTGGTCTTGAAGGTTGCTTCCATTCATCTCCCTCTCGAATTTGGATCTGGTGATAACCACTCTTCAGATCAATCTTTATGAAGTACTGAGCTCCACTCAAAAACTCCATTAGGTCATCCATCCTTGGCAGGGGAAATTTGTACTTGATTTTTATCTTTTTTATGGCCTGAGAGTCTGTACACATCCTCCACTCCCCATCCTTCTTCAGTGCTAGTACTGCAGGTATTGCACATCGGTTCATGCTCTCTCGAATCAAACCCTTTCTCAACAACTCCTGAACTTGTCTATTTAACTCCTCATTTTCTACTGGAGTCATTATGTGAGCCTCCTTATTTCGCAAACTAGCTCTAGGGATCAAGTCAATCTGATGATTGATCTTCCTCACTGGTGGTAAACCCTCAGGTACGTTATCAGAAAAAGTTTCCTGAAACTCATTCAACAACCCAAAAAATTCTACTGGCACCTTCTCACTATCATCCTTACCCACTCTAGGAATCAATGCATAACACACACTGTCATGCTTCATACCTTCTAAAAATTTTCTTCCATCAACATAACAGATTCTAGCACTATTGCATACCTTTCCTTTGGCCTCCTTCAGGGGTTTCAACTTGTGACGAACACCATCCTTTGTCAGGGAATAAGTGTTTGCATGGCCATCATGTATAGCTCGCCCATTTGACTACCATGGCCTCCCCAACAACATGTGAAATGCATCCATGGGGATGATATCACAGAGTACCTCATCATGGTAGCTCCCAATCTTGAACTTCACCAGGCACTACTCATTGACCAAAAATTTATGGTCCTTCTGCAACTAGGAAATCCGATACAGATGTGGATGCCTTTCCCTCTTCAGCTTCAACTTTGTAACCATCTCCTTTGACACCAAATTATCGATGCTCCCATTTTCAATGATAACTTAAGAACATTTTCGTTTACATTTGCACCTTGTGTGGAACATATTCTTCCTTTGTTCAAGCTCCTTCTCTTCAGTCACCAGTGCTCTTCTAATCACTTAGGCTTCTCCCCTTTTAGCATCATCTGAATGTTCTGATTGAGCCTCCTCATTTGCATGTGTGACCCTTCCACGACCTTCCCGCCTTTTTTCTACCCTTCCTTGATGTTTTGGACATTCATAGGCTTGATGTCCTTCTTCACGACACTAGAAAAATGTTCCCCTGAAACCACCTCTTTTGAATCCTTTTTGAGATATCTCTTGTCCTCTACCTCTTTGATCACCACTATTTTGATCATGAGGGTGGTAGAAGTTATCATTCTTCTGGTTTCGACTGGTACCCACACCTTCATTTTTCTTATCATCATCATTTCAACTTCCAGAAGATCTTCCACTACCCTTTCGGCTCAGACCTCCTCATCCTTTTTTCTTTCTATCAAATCTTTTGTTAAGCTTCTCTTCAACTTTCAGAGAAAATTGGTATGCATCCTCAATGGTGGTCATTCTGACCAGGCTTAGCTCCTCTTGAATGCTCAGTCCTAACCCATTAAGATAATGAGCTACCTTCTCATTGTTGGCCTCTATATGACTCGTTCTGATGATCATCTTGTGAAAATATTCAGTGTATTTTTTCATAGATTTGATTCCTTGCTTCAACCCTCAAAATTTCTTCAATAGATCTAGCTCGTAGTCCACTAGTATGAACTACTTTTTTAGTTTCTCCACCATGCAATCCCATCTGGTGATATTGACTTTTCCTCTTCGGTTTCTCTCCAACTGGGCCTCTTTCCACCAAATACTGGCATGGCTCTTTAGCTTCATTTTTGTGAACTTGACCCGATCTGGGTCCTCTATCTCCTCATACTTGAAATATTCTTCTAACTCATTGATCCAGTTGATCAACTCTTCTGGGTTCAGATTTCCAGAATAACTAGGGACTTCTACTCTGGGTCTTTTCTCGATCTTTGAAATGGCCCTTATCAGCTGCATTTAGTCTTGATCAATTACTTCTTCTTCCTCTTCTACATCTGAATCTTCCTCCTCTTCTTCATCCTCACTTTCTTCTCTCCTTCTCGGGTTTAACCCTCTTGTCATTTGCTCCTGCAACACATCAATCTGTCTATGAAGGGCTCTGAAACCCTCAGCTGCAAGTGGATCTCTTCGACCACCACTGGCACCACCATGCCTACTAGGCATCACTCTTGGAGACATCTTTCTTGACCTGAACCCACAACCATGGTTCTGGTGCGAATTGGCTCACGATCAGTGATCTATCCACATGCTCAAGAAAACCCGCTCTGATACCACCTAACGAGGGTGCAACCCAAGACAAAAAAAATAACTCAGGAAAAAAGAGAATAATTTTATTATTTAGAAAATGGATCTTCTTACATGCAGAGGATCTCAAATCCTCAAGTTCTACAATAGATGCAAGTTATAGAAAATAATAGAATAATCCTTTCCGTAGTGTGTGAACTTGTTCCCCAAAACTACACAAAAATCAGAAACCCACCCATAAATAGAGCTCCTTATTAGTTTTGGAGCCAAAAAAACATTCAAATTTGATTTTTTGGTGGCCTGACGCTGGAAGTTAGAACTTGAGATTCAAATTTTAGAGTACATTCAAAAATTAGTATCTTCTAGAAAGTGTGCCAACTTCTGGGAGCCATAACTTTTGATCCGGGACTCCATTTTTTGAACCGTTTGAACTGTTGGAAAGGTCTCAGAGTCAAGAATGTGCTCTATATCACTACACCAATTTCAAAAAGTTTTAGGGCCAATTCAGGACTGTTTAGTGCCTCAAATCTAATTTGGAAGGTTTTCAGGTGCAATTCTTGGAGATTAAAACTACAATATCTTTCAACCCAAGAATAGAAAATAAAAACCATAAGTTGGGAATTACATTATGAAAAAAAGGGTATCTAGAAATGCAAAAACATCTAAGAAACTACCAACATGAAATGATACTTTTTTTTTGGGTGATGCAGAATTGCCCTTACACCACTGGATGCTCCTACATCAAAAATAAAGCTACACCATGAAAAAGGAGGGAGAGGTTGGTCCTAGAAATACATAAGGGATCTATGGATTCAAATTTAGTGTATCTTTGCTAAAAAAATTTCATAGAGATCATAAATTTCATCATTCCCCAAACACTTATAGAATCATAAGAATGACACATAGGTAGTGAAAACAAACAAAAAGACTTTTAGGTCAACATGGAGGAGACCTAAATGTCTCAATGCCTTGTGTCATCCCCAAAAGGAAAAAAAATACAAGTGAAAATGGTAGAATGTAGATACATATAGAGGAATGCACAAAAAGAGAGATACATCAAATAAAATAGTACAGGGAATCACATTACGCACATGAAATGAAATAAAGAAACATGAAAATTAAAATAAAGAAAAATACTAGTAACACACATGTGAGACAACCTATAGCAAGTCATTTGCATCCCAATCTTGATTGGTATATACAGAAGGTAGAAAACTAGCCAAAGGGACAACATCAAGTGCCAAACTAGGACACATACCAAGTTTAACACTCTTATTAGGAGAATTATCATGTAAGCTCATAGAAGATGAGAACAATGAATTCAACTCATTATGCACTTGTTCATGAATCTTTGCAATATTAGTGTCTTCATCTAAATTAATCACAATAGGAGGCTGAATTATAATGTCTCTAGAAGGTTCTTGTTTACATTGCAGTGACGATATAAAGTCATCATACATTGCTTTAGGAAAGTTAGGATTTTTATTTTATGTGTTCTTCTTTTCTTCTTTAATTTGTAACATACGAGCAGTAGCATGATGTGTATGCCTAAACTCTCTAGCATTTTGGTTTCATTTTAATTTTTTGTCAAATTGAGTTTGTGTAAGAGAAGTTTTGTGAATCATAAGTTTATTCTCTTCCCTTTGGGGAGGAACAAAAGGAACCATAGGATGTTGTTCAACAAATTTCTCTTTAAATTTGTAAACTTGTTTGATTTTAGAAGGCACAATAGGATTTTTTTGGTTATCTCATGGTCTCTTATCAGAAATAGTAGGAGGATGTGTTATTGGTTGATCTTGGATATTTGGAAGGTATTTTTGTTCAATCATTGTTTCATCAAGGATAGGTTGCTCAATCACGGGTTGCAAAATGTTTCTAAGGTATAATTCTTATATATGCTTTTCCTTAAATTTTTGATATGATTTGAAAAATTAGTCCTCACAAGGTCTAATAGGTCCAATAGGCTTGAGCCAAAGAAAATCCAATGAAAAGTTCCCACAAGAAGACACGAGATTAAAGCCAATATGATGTAATGTAAATATTTCATTTCCAAAGGGAAAATTTAAACATTTATGCACAATTTATGGGAAAAAATTCATGGAGAAAATCCATCGATAACCTAACTTCACACAAAATTGGTCCAACAATAGGATGATGGTGAATGTTTTTCGTCCAAATTTTAGACGAAGATTTATCGAGCCCATCATAGGACAAGAAAAACCATTATGTGTTTTGATCCATGGTTTTGGTTTATCATATGTATCTTGATAGACTTCATTCACAAATAGGAATTATTCAATAATCACATTCTCTAAATAGATAAGATCAATTAATATCCCATTAGTAGGCTTGTCATTGATTCTTCCAACTATGTAAAGAGGACCATCAGGTGCATGTTTAAGTATACCTTTTGTGAGAAGGGAATATCAAGAGGAATTTTGGTTGATCCCTTACGAGGTCTAGCTTCAATAAATGACACCGATTTAGTTGGTTCATCCATATTTTCATCTTATATGTTTTTTTCATCCATGTCAACATTCATCACACCATTCTTTTTTTTCACTATCTTTGACAAATGAAAATGTATGTTTCCGCATGGGATTTGCAAATATTTGTAAATTTTGGTTAGGAGGAGCTATAGACTTGTTACCTTGATCATTCAAACCTCCAATTAGAAGATTATTAGAATAAATGAGGTCTTGCACAATATGTTTAAGACACAATCTTCCATATCAAGTCCATTTTTTTGTGATAATGGCAACAATAATTTGGTCTAAATCCTGTAGGAAATGGTTTATTAGGATCAGGAGATCTAACTGGAGGTAAGGAAAGCATATTCTTTTCCACAAGTTGTAGCATGATATTATGAAGGTTAGGTAGAGGGGTAAATTTTCTATTCCTATCCCCAAAGGAAAAAGGATTTTTCATCTTTATAGCAGCCACATGGTTATCAACTTGTTGATTTGGTTGAGGGGAATTAAGTTGTAAATAGCCCCTATTCTATTTCTTGAAAGGTTAGTAACTATTTTGAGTTGTAGATTCAAACTTTTCAGGATGGCTAGGGGTATTTTTTATATCATGATCGTAAGCCATATTCTGATAATCACGAAGGACTATACATAATTATGTAAAGGATGATAATATCAACATATCAAGTTTGGTTTGGATTTTTCTTTGTAAAGTGGAAATAAACATTCATTGAAGGTCCAGATCAAGATTTTTAATGTTTATTTGTGAATAAAGAATTTGGTATCTCGCTATGAAATAAGTCACTTTCTCATCATCCTTTTTTTGCATGTCATTAAATCATCTAGGGTCATCTTGGGACCCATGTGAATGTGGAAGTGGTTGTGAAAGGAAACAACAAGCTCATTAAATGAACCAGTTGAATTATTCGGTAAGGAAGAGAACCACTATAAAGAAGTATCCTTCAAGGATCTAGGAAATAGTTTAGATAAGATCTTACCTTCAAAGATGAAATCACTACATAGGGTTGTATAAACAGAAACATGGCTAACATGATCTCATTTCCCACCATATTTATCAAATATAGGAACCTCTATAGCTTGTGGCATTTGTGTTCTCAATATCTCCAAGGATAATGGGTTGGTTTTGATGTATTGTGAAGGTTGACCATTGTTGTTTTGATTTATGGTTGTGACTTGTTGTTGAAGGGATGAAATGGTTTGTAAAAGTGTGCTGAGGATGGCATCACTATTATTATTGTAAGGTGGAGGGGAATAAGGTCGAGTGGTGTATGTATGTGGAGGGAAAGTGAATTGTAAATTTTGTGAGGGAGGATGGTTGAGGAGATATTATATTTGAATTCACAAAGCTAGAAGGATTTCCTATGGAAATACCTAAGGAAATGTTGAAATTACTAGTAGGTTGAATGGTTGTGGTAACTTGAGTACTAGTGTATGTAGGAATGGAAATTGGTAAAGTAGAAGGAGGAATTGAAATTCCACCTTGGCTTTGGGTATACCCCAAAGCTTAAGTACATCTAGTTATAGTAGGGATGGATTTGATAACATTATGCACATTGGTTGTATATAGTGAAGTCATGGGAAATGAGGTATGAATGCTATGTTCCATAGGGGTTGATTATTAACACTATTAGAAAGAGAGCTAGAAAACCCAAGATCCATGGTGAATGGTATACCACAAGATAACATGAGTTGAAAACTACATCTCACAATAGTATTTCTAATATGAAACCAAGTTGTGAATCTCATATAAGTTTCACAAGCTTAGTGTTCAAACCAAAAATTGAAAAAGGATTAAAATGAAATGCAGTGAACTAAAATGCAACGTGTAAATGCAACTTTCAGATTCTAAACAAGGTAATTTACTGATTACACTATGCAACAATCTGAAAATGAAATCTTGTAAATGCAATTTTGAAATTAGACAATGCACTAAATGTACAAAATTAAGCTAGATATAAAAAAATTAATGAAACAAAAATCTGAAAGCAACAAATAGAAGCACAAAACTAAATATTTAAATTTCCAAAAATGTAGATTAAGGTCTAATCAAGGACTCATTTTCCCTATGGTGAATGGTTCTAGATAGGGTTTTTGAAATTGATTTACACATATTTTTAGGTGATTTCCAATGGTTTTCAGATTCAGGTTTATAACAAAAATATTTAGTTTAAGTTTTCTATAAATGCAATGTGGAATGCAAGTGCAAATTATGACAAAATGATGACCTAAAAGACCTCATTTGATATGCAATTTTTTTCAATTTTCAAATGAAAATTTATATGATGTTAGTGATATGCAAGATTGATTTTTTTGTGTTTTTTTCAGATTTAAAGAATGAAAATAATGCAATCCTAGAACCTTAGATGCAATGCAAAGTTGAATTCAAATTAGACACCCTAAATGAGATCTAATTCAATGCAAATGAATGGAAATGAATGAAAGATATAAATATAGGATGAACATTAATCCAAAATCAACAAACTACAATGCTCAAAAAGGGTCTAGTTCACCAAAATGAAACAAAGAAAAATAGGCTCAGTGCTAAAGTGGGGAAATGTACCTATCTTCCAAGTTTTACCCAATTATGAGGCTTGTAATGCATAAATGAGAATAAAAATAAGACCTAGTTGATATACCAATAAAAGGGTAAGTTCCAAGAAGGTTAAATGTTGTGTACCTATTGCAAAAAAAATGTTTTTGGGCCTCATTGAGGACTCATTTTCCCTATGGCAAATCAGTCTTGGCTAGGGTTCTACAAAATCAATTTCTTGGTTTTGTTCTTCAATGTCTACACTCCCATATCCTAGTCAAAGACCATCAAAAACCTAAAAATAAATTTTGTAGCTCAATTTACATGACTTTCAAGAAAGGTGACAAATTCAAAAACTTTGTCAACTTTTTCAAATTTTCTCTCCAAATGCTCTTCAACCAAAAACCTGCAATCAATCATTAAGCGAGAAGAAATTTTTTGTTTTGTTAGGGAATAGGGGTTTTCTTGTTCAAACCCCATTTTTTTAATTAAACATTGTAATGAAAAAATACATAAAGGAATGATGAATGAAAAAAATGTAATGTCACAACCCACCAAACCTCAATTGAAACCTTGGAGTACAAATCAACAAGATTGCATGAAGTGGCCTCAATGGATATAGATCTTGATCATGAACTTGATTTGGAACAATTCTTGAATTGGATATTGAAATGCTAAATCACAATATTAGATCAACAACATGGATGATGCACTATCCCTTTGACATGATGAAATGACCTTTGATTTCTGTAATTATCTTTTACAAATCCACCCTTGGATGCCTTAGAAATGCTCTTGAATGCTCCATCAATGCTCTTGTGAAAACTTAGGATGCTTGAAATAAAATTGCTAGGTGAAACATAGTGAAATAGCCTTGTATTTATACATAACTTATTCATAATTTCCAAAATTCAAATACTACAAGTTGACATCAAATATAGGATTTGAAATAATTAAAATACTGCCAAAAAGATATCCCAAGGGGGGTCCTAGGTCTAAGTGAGGACCCATTTTTGTTGGATCTCAGTTGTGATCATATGGTTTGTCCTTGATGACAAAATCCCTTTCTGTTGATTCTACATGTTGACAGTTTCAGATTGGTTTCTCATGTTTTATCTTGATATAGTTTTGTCTATATGGTTTACTTGTCTTGGATTTTCTATGGATAGTTTACATTCAGAATTCTAATATGCTTTGGTACTATTCAATTTGAGCTTCGTGCAGTCTTAGGTTATCTTTTTGATCATTGTTTCGGTGACTGAAAAAGAACATATCGGCGTGAGAATGGCAGGGTCTCCCTGATCCATATTGTTTTTCTACTTGTATGAGTCTATTTTTCCTATCGGTAAGACTTATTTGATGTCACAGCAATCGAGATCCATCTCCAAGCAGCTTTTGGCATGACATTCCCATGGTCTTGGCGATAGTGGAAAGGTCTATCGGCATGAGTTGTGTTCACCGCTGAGAGGTCTTACCAAATGAGTCAGGTCTCACCGACTAATACATGAGGTTGTTCTTCAGTGTAAGAAATCCCTATCAGCATGTTGTTTCATCGAGCGCCTTATGTCTTGGTGACCTGTACAAGAAAGATCATTTCGGCATATGGTATTCCATCGGTATGTGGTCTCAGTGAAATTGCTTTGTCACACCAATCAGAGATTAAATGGAAACACATCAGCAAGAGTTTAAGGCATCGGTATGCGGTCACTATGAAAGGATTATGTCTCACCGACTAGCACATTAAAGTTTCTCTTCAGCCAAAAATTTTCCTTTCGGTAAGAAGTCATAACGAATATGCAATGTTACATTGACCGGTGGTGGATGGATGCGTATCGGTAAGAGTTTGCATATTAGCAGGAGGTCTTAACGACTCCGTAGTGTCTCACCTACTCATAGTGGATAAATTTTTTTGGCCAAACATAAATTAATCTCCAAGAGGTCTCCCCGACATTTATATGTCTTGGCGATACATAATACAAAAGGAACATTTTGGTATGACTCATGTGCATCAAAGAAAGGTCTTGGTGAATTCAATTTGTTACACCGACCAAAAACATAAAGGTAGACATTTCGGTAAGAGCTAGGTTTTTCGGCGAGAGGTCTCGACAAGTGACCTCTGGTCTCGCCGAAGGAACACAAAAGGTTTTTGTTGGCATAAGTTCTGACTTGTCTCAGCAACACACAAGATGATAGGTTCTTTTCTATATAACAAAGTTATCTATATGAGGTCTCCCCGAAAGCGATATGTCATGGTGACATGAATAATCACGTGAGCTTTTGGTAAGACACAGGATGCTCTACAAGATGTCACCCTAACTACACATTGTCTTGGCGAAGGCGGATGAGGATACATCTCAGCGAGAGTGTGTTTTTGTCACAGCGACTCATAATGGATAAAGCCTTTCGATGAAACATAATGAAATCTACATAACATCTCCCCGATAGTAGAATGTAACAGTGACAAACAGAAGGATGACTGATGGTGATAAATTTTCCTTCGGCATAGGTGTTGAACTATCATGGCAACAAGGTTGATCATGGGGGCTCTCAGAAAAACAAATACTTGTCTACAAGATGTCTCTCTGATTTCAAAAGGTTATAGCGATAGTGAATGAAACAAAAAAGGGCATCTCAGTGAGAAACTTGCTTATGTCTCAGCGATTGGAAAGAACATAATACATGGCTCTCGGTGTAACATAATGTATTCGTTATGTCTTCTCCCAGACGATAGAAGGTCATGGTGACGCACAGGGAAAAAAGGAAACACAGTTCGCATAAGGTCATAGCGAAACTCAAAGAACATGTGGCGACTATTGTCTCAACAAATGATTAACAAAGACTCATCCACTATGGCCGGCATGGATTTTTCTAAGTATAGTTGCATGCAGACATCTTGGTTGGCATCGAATCTCAGAACCATTACATAGCAGAATATTCATTGAGTTTCATTTTTGAGCAGTTGCATTTTTGAAATAATGGATGATTTGCAACTCTTTGGATAAGCATTACTCTTGAATTTTATCATCATCTACAGATCATCATTATTCTGCTTCACATTCTAAAATTAGCAAGAGTGTTTCAGAATCTTGTGAAAAATGATTTTTGCAGATTTCTTCATAACTGACATACTTGAAATGTATATAAAAACCAGTGTTGAAAACAGTGAAGGTGTCGTTGGCTAGTAATTCTGAGAGATAGTTATTTTGGCTGTGTCAAGAGATGTATCAGAAAAATCTGTAATACAAGAGTTGGATTCTTAGGGTATTAAGGAGATAAGAGTGTTTAGTTTCTTGAGCTTACTTGAAAATAGAGTGATCCTCTGATATTATAATTGTAATTCTGAAATCTGAGTAAGGGGTTGGTGCTCCTTGAGATTGGTGTCTCTAAATGAGGGGTTGGTACTTCTTGAGTAGGTGCTCAGAAATTAGCCTATAAGGCATTGTTAACAGTGGTTTTTGAAGATTAAGCTAGTAAGGCAGTTTAGGAGTGGTTTTTCTACCCCAAGAGGGTTTTCCACTCGACAAATCTTTTGTCTCTTTGTTCTCTAGTGTGCTCACTGCTTTTTTGTGTTGTTGTTGTCGTTTCAGTTCACTGTTGGGATTATTACTATTCTCAATTCTATTTATGAATGATTACATTCAACTCATGAATGCATTAATCAGAGTAATATTGAGATCAAATCTGAGCTATGTTTTGGAAAATGCAAGATATCTCACTCAAATCATATTTTCATAAGTTGTCTAATAGACTGAGTTAATGTTGTCATATCTTTGTGCTTTCAAAAGTGATTACTCTACTCTATTGTTGAAAGAAAAAGAAATTACAATTAAAAATCTTGGTCTAAGTTGAAAAAGTTTAGACACTGATTCACCCCCCCTCTCAGTGTCTTTCCATAACTCCAACAATTGGTATTAGAGCGTAGGGTCCTTTGTTAGGTCTAAACCACCTAGGATTGTTCCTGGCTTCTTGGAGTACTTTGGTTAATATGGGAAAGAATAGAAGGAATAACAGAAAAAGATGTTCTCAGCAAAATTCTATTCATCATGCTCAACCTAAATCTAGTATAAGGAATAAGGAGGAAGAGTTCATAAACAGTAGCTCTGAAATGGTAGAGTATCCTAGATCTGGAACTCCTTAGTTCGAAGGAACAAACTTTATTATATGGAAAAATAGGATGGAAACATATTTACTTTCTTTAGGATCTGAAGTGTGGGCAGCAGTTGAAAAGGATTGTACTACATCTGCAACATCTCCTTCCACTCTTGAGGAGAGGAAAGCACTTGAATTCAACACCAGAGCTATAAATGCTATTTTTAATAACTTTCCAAATAAAGTCATTACAAAAGTCATTCATTACAGTAGTGCTAAGGAAGTTTGGGAAAAGTTGACTGAAATGAATCAGAATAGGGAGTTACAAGAGGAGATATCTTTGGGTACTGAAATAAGTTGTGAAACATCTGAGAGTGAAGAAGGTGTAAACCCTCATAGTTTTGAAAAGAAGTACAAGGAGATCATTAATGAATATTTAAATGATCAAGAAACTTGTGTAAAAGTATATCAATCTTTGGATGAAGTAAACTCTGAACAGGAATATGATGAACCAGAAAGTGAGGTTGATTTGGAAGGTGAACTCCTATGTGCCTTAGATACTATTAAGAAACTTAGAAAAGAAAACCAGTTTTTAACAAGACAGCTTCAGCAAGAAGAGAGTTTGGAAGTCAAGTTAAAAGACAAGGATGAATTGTGTAATAAACTAGAAAATGAGATTGCTTCTTTAAAGAAATGTTCAGATAATGATTCCTTGTTAAAATAACTAACTCTTAAGGACAATATGATTATAAGCCAGAAAATTGAAATTGAAGAATATAAGAGGATTGCAGATGTGAGTTTTGATTTGGAGATTAAAAAGATTTTTTGTCTAAAACTTGAAGAAGAAGTAGTTTCTTTAAGAAAAGAGATTGAAAGTTTCAATGATCAATATGGTAAAATTCAGAAATCTGATCATAGTACTAATATATTGAATGAGATGTTGGGTAGGAAAAAGAATTCTAAAGATCCTACAGGAGTGGGATATGAGTTTGGACAAAATTCTACAGACAAATCTAAACATGAAACAGTGTTTACTACTTCAAATGGAAAGAAGTTTACAGCCAATCAAACACCAAGAATTAAAGTTGATCTTGGTTACAGTATTGTTGCATCAAATGATAACATTGACACTAGAAGACAATCTAAAGGTACTCATAGAGAAAGGAAAAATGTCTTCAGATCTTCACATCCTTGGCATGATCATTCATTCAGGTATAATCATTCTTTCCAAGGATATTGTTATGTTTGTAATGACTATGGTCATAAGGCAATTGATTGCATAAGATGGTCAAATAAGAATCATTATAATGTTCCTAGAAATGAGGATGTAGTGCGTTACAACTGTAACAATTTTGGTCACTTGAGAAGAAACTGGAGAATAAATACAAGTGATAATAATGTAGGGAATAATGCTGGAAATGTCTGTAGGAAATCTTCTATTTCTCAGAACAATCACAAAGTCATTTGTTTTAGATGTAATAACATTGGACATAAAGTACAACAATGCAGATTCAATAGAAAGACAAGTACTTTAAAAAAATAAGTCAAAAGGTCTACATTGGAGTGGAGAAGAAAGAGAAATCAAGATGACAAAGGCAGCAAAATGCTTACGAGAAAACTCCTTGTGCACTCCTTGCACAAGTGTTGCCTTTCAGGTCTTGAGGAGAAGCAAAGACTCAGGGGGAGTCTATTATGGTAATATATTTTACCCCTATGGAGTCTAGAATGAGGTATGACATCTTGCATTTGCTTTTGGTGGTATAAGATGTTAAGGAATGTTTTTGCTTGGTCTAGTGGTTGACAGTTTTCAGAAGTTTTTGAAATGAAAGTGCACTTTGTTTTTAAATGAACTCTTTGGATGCTTGGGTTTTGGAAATAATGGTATGACCTTATGACATCTTTGAGCAGTATGGAGACATATAGATGAGTTCCTCAATATATTAAAAATAAGAAAGCCTTTGTTCTGAAGTGATGTCGATTTATTTATCTTTGGAGAA